>JAJEJO010001089.1:40070-138459 GCA_020662805.1 Glaucomys volans
CATGCATGAACGCACAGATGGTGTGACTCTACTCTGTGTACAACCAGTGAAACAATAGCTGTACTCCATTTGTGTTCAATGAATCAATAAGTAAATAAAAAAAAATTTAATTTTATTTTCAAGATCAAAGATTAGCTACTTCTAAAATAAAAAAAGGAATTATAAAGATATTATTTTATTTTAAATTGATCTACAAAGTTTTTTCTAGTCTAGAAAAATAAGTTGCTTCATTCTTAAAAGTTATTGAGCAAACTCTAACATTCAGATTTGGAAATATTCACATGAAAGCAAAAAGTCACAAAGTAAGTTAAATGAAGGTTAAAATATGTTATAACAAAACACAATAATTAAAGCTATTTAACTTGGTTCTGAATCATGTGAATGGATCAAAATAATAGAAAAAAAATTCAAAATAGATCTAAATATCCATGAATTTCATATGATAAAACATGAACTTAATACAGAAAAGGTAATTTATCTAACAGTTTGGAAACTTAGTGATACACAGAGACTTGTGTCAAAAAAAAGGCTGTACTCCTATGTGCAAATACCAGAATACAATATAGATAAATGAGATAGAAATCAAACATTAATTAATATATAAATTTACCAGTAAAAAGAGAAAAATCTTTGAGTAATTTTATTATGTATTAGGATTTATTAAGTAAAACAAGAATTTAAAAGAAAAGAATTTGAGAATGAATAAAGTATACTTTTGGTCATGAAAAGTCTAGGATCAGAGTTAAAATACAAGTAAGGTAATTTGAACCCAGAGATGTAATGCAGCCATTTTATTACTGTATAGAAAGGAATTTTGAAAATAATAAACCATTATAGAAAAGTAAGAAAACATAGACAATGCTCATAGAGAAAGGCATATTACCTTTAATAATGCACAAGTATAAACTAACTTGTATATTAATATGAATACCAATTAAATTATATGGCCTTTACATTGTGATAAGTGCAAGAATATAATTACTGATTATGTGGAAGATGCATCAGGAGAAACAAGAAAAAAATTTGGTGCAAGTGTAAATTCAGTGGTTTCTTTAAAACAATTCAATTTTTAAAATTAAAAGTTTACATAGTCTTTGTTCTAGGAATCCCAATGGTTGGAAACTATCCTACTGAAAAAGTATCAAATGAACTCAGTAATGCATATAAGGGATCACCAAGTGAGGTTTATGATTTAAAAAATCCTGTAAACAACCCTAAGAGCCTTGAAGAAAGAAATGACTGAACAACTAGGCTAAGTCTGCAACAAAAATGTAGTAGATGTATGTATGCAGTGTCAATTTCCAAAATGCATATATAAGAAATATGCAAAGAATAGCCTTTTTATGAAACTAAACTTCAGTTAGGTAAATAAATTTTATACGAAGATAAAAAATAGACACATAGATAAGACAAATAACCATGTAATCATCTCTCCCCCCGTGTTTGCAATATTTAAAATAAGTGCATCGTTATGTGAGTCAAAGTAAGTCTGTGTAAAAACATTTCAGAGGCACCAGAGAAGCTGTTTTGTGTCTGCCTCTGGGAAATTTGACCTTCAGTATAAAATAAAGTTTGCATTGCATGTATTTTTTATCAAGGCATATTTTACCATGTTTATACTACTTTGACAATTTAAAAACAGACTGGTGGAATAGCTCAGTGGGAGAGCACTTAAGAGAACATGCTCAAAGCTTTGGGTTCTGTCCTCAGCATTACCAAACCAAGGTAATACCAAGACTTTGAAGGAAAAAAATTAAATTTTCTTTTGCATTTAAGTTTGGCTTTGAGGTCTTCTTATTCACTGAAGTCCAGTGGAAGGACTGGAAACTGCTGTTACTTACCTCAAGGTTTTAATTTACTTTAAGTAAGATTGTCATATAACATACAGAATACAGTACTCAGTTAACACTGAATTTTAGATGAGGAGTTTTATTATTGTAAGTCTCATGCAATATTATGTCAAATATTGCATAGGATAGGCAATTTGCTAAAACTGACTAATCTCACTTGCATATGATATATCATGCAAAAATATGATTTTCAAAGTAGGTCAAACAAATAATTTATTATATAAATTGAAGCACTTTTGAGGATGAAAATCTCTTTATCCATAATTTCACCTTGTCAACAAACATAAAGACTGGGCCTGGGAAACTAGATAATAAGGGAATCATATTATAATCCTTTACATAGAAGAGTTAGGATGGAGAGAATGATTGAATCTTATTAAACTATCAAAAGTTGACCATCTATTGGCCAAATCTAAATATTATTATCCAAAAAGGAATTCTGAAAGAAGGAAGTGTATATAGCATTATCTCACTCTTTCCAATCTGAAGAAATGCATTGGTATTACATAATCCATATACCTGCCACTCAAATATGCCAGTACTAAGAGTAGCTTCATGATCTACACTAGAGGTTGTGTAACCTCATTTTAAGGAACCAGACTTTTGACTGCTTGGAACTATAAAAACAGTTTTACAGATTGTAGTGCTAAACCATTTGAAGTGTACTTAAGAGAATACTATTAAAGGTGGCTTCATGGTGGGAGTTATACTTTAAATGCAGTGACCTGTAAAGGAGTTTCATCTCTTTAAACCTTGTCCACTTCAAAAGGTTTATTGATTGTGAGGAGAAAGTGTAAAATCTGTGTTCATTTTATTTTATGTTCTGATACCTTTCTTAAAGGTCTGAATGGAAAACAGCAACAACAAAAACAATAACAAAAAAACACCATGAGCTCCTTACTATCTTTTTTTGTCTATGTATCACAGAAATTAATAGGAAGGAAGAGGAAATCAAAAGGAAAAAAAAATTATGTTATCAGGTAAACAGTATTTAGCTAGTATTGATGCTGCACTTATTTGCAGAATACTAACATTTGCGAATCATAGCTGTATCAATGTTCATTATGTTATCCATCAGAGCCTCAATGTAAGTAGAATGCATATTCAAATAGGGTAATTTTATAACAGTTCTTCGTGAACCCATGTGAAACTGTGTCTCATAATGTACTGAAGGAGATAGTATACAGCCCTGAGAATAGTAACTGATCCCTGATAGTGAAACGTGTGGAAAGGGTCTCAGTGAGGTGCCTGCAACCTTTAGGTGGAGACTGGGCCTTCACATGAACAAATAGAGTAAATGTGCTGTCTTCCTCACTTTCTAATCCCCTACCAGGATTCCCTATTCGTCTGATGCCAATAGACATAAATTCATTAAATGTTCTAAACCAACAGGTCAGCCCCCTAGGATAAAGACGATGGTGGAGAAAGGTAGAAAGGTGGGCTGGAGAGGTAATGGGAGATGCATGACATCATAATCAACCAAAATTTACCAAGTACTTGCTATGGAAAGAAAATCATCAGGTGTTGAGAACAAGCAGGACAGAAATACTTCATAAAAGAAAAGCTTATTATTGAGACCTGAAAATTAATTAAATATTGACATGAATTTGGAGTCACTAACAATGTCATGTATTATTTCCTCCACATTCACTTTTAATACTAGTTTGATTTGAGACATAAAATTATATAGAAAGATCAGTTTGGAAATCATCAAGTCTTAGATTTTCTTATTTCTATTAGTCATACTTTATTTTTTTCATATTTGTTGCTAAATAAAGATTATCTATCATTTCAAAATACCATCAGCCAGTGATATAGCGGTTGGTAGAGTGCTTTCCTTGCAAGCACAAGTCCCTGGGTTCAATTTCTAGCACTGCCAAAAAAAAAAAAAGATATTATTTAGTTTCTCTCTAATAACTACCTTATATTTTAGCAGCTGTTACCAGCAGATTTAAATGTTTGAATAAACTCCAGTATCTTCATTCTATTTAATTAATCCAAAGCACAAACTCCTTTAATTTTAAAGTTTTAAAACAGTCTGTTCTTCTCATTCACACAAATATTCAGACCAAATTCAGTTTCCAAGTTATAAAGAGTTTTCAATATGAAAGTACAATTACTGATTTCTTATAAAATTACTTGAGTTTTGATTTAATCTAACCTATTAACATTGCTTAGGGACATGAAATTTTTAAATTTAGAGGCAATTGAGACAATGGGCAAAAAGGCATGTCAAATATACAATAAATAGGTGATTATTTGGGGAGTATCATGAAAGAATTTTAAAACTATAAAATCCAATGTCATCCAATGGAGAAAAGGTATCTGGTACAGCTGACAGTTGAATATGTGATTTCTTTAGCATTTTCTCTGTCATAGGTAATATAGAGATTTTCCCAGTGTCCTTTTTCGTTTTGCATTTCTCTTGAATATTCTGACATTAGAGAAAATTTTAACATTCGAAAATCAATTGTATTACCCTATACCAGCTATGAGCAATCAGGAAAGGAAATTACAAAAACAATGCCATTTAGAACAACCTGTAAAAGAATAAAATGCCTAAGTTTACATTTAACCAACAAAATGAGGGACTCTGAAATTTATAATACTTTAATAAAGAAATAACTTCCAAGACAATGTATGTATTCTGTATTCATGAATAAAAACCCAATATTGCTAAGATACTAAGATTAGCAAAATGTACAGATTCAGTGAAATTCCTGCCAAACTTTCAACATATATGGTTGTAAGAATGGGGAAACCAAACATCTAATACAATTGTGAGGTGCTCCAAATAACCAAAATAATATTGAGATAGAAGAACTAAACCAGAGGACTCATACTTCCCAGTTTCAAAATTTACTACACAGCTATAATAACCACTATGGTACTGGCACAAGGATAGGTATAAAGTCCAACGGAATAGAATGAGAGTACAGAAATAAATCTGTATCATGTAAATCCACTTGATTTTTAATAAAGTTTCACATCTATTCATTGGGAAAAGATTAGTCTTTTTGACAGATGGTATTGGAAACACTGGACTCTGAATTTCTCTTTGGGTTGATGAAACATATATGGAAATAGTGGTGACAGTTGAACAAGATAGCAAAGGTAATCGATGTCCAAGATTTATACATTAGACATGTTTAAAATGACACATTGAATGCTTTATATATATTTTAATACAATATAATTTTTAAAATAATGGTTCTTGTGGAGGAGGTTGAAATGAAAATAAGTTGTTCACTGCATCTCAGTGAATACATGATAATTGGTGAAGACATCAAAACCATTGAGGGGTTAACCTTGAAGAGAGTTGGCTGGTGGTATAGTATCTCCAAAGTGAAAGTCTATAGAGTAGGACACTGTGAAACCCATGTGTTTGAAGTAGGACGAGGGATGGATAGAAAAAATTGAGGTCAGACATTTAAGCAAATCAGATGAATACAGCACTCTATGTAATAAGAGCATATGAGAAAACATTAGAAAAATATGAGAAGGATGTGGCATAATTCTTCATTCAGTATAGCTCTTGATAGGACACAGTATTTTACTAAATGTAAAGCCTAGTCAAATTTTTCATCATGGTTCATTAGAAATTTAGAAATGTCATGCAAACATGGTAATCATTTTGTCAGAAGGAATTCAAAGTAGCTTTGCAGAGAAAGATTCTATTTTTCAATCATTCATGTAATTTAACATTTGTTCCTATGAAAACATAATTGGAGTAAAAACTTTTCTAGTTTGCTCAAATTGTATTTAAGGGCATATATTACACAAACAATAGTATTTGCTTACAGACAATTTTTTTTTTTTTTTTTTTTTTTTTTTTTTTTTTAGTACCTGGGATTAAACACAGAGGTGTATACCATTGCGTTACATCCCTAGCACTTCTTATTTTTTTATTTTGAGACAGGGTCTCACTAAATTGCTTTGGTCCTCCTTTAGTTTCTGAGGTTGTCTTTTAACTTGTGATTCTCCTGCCTAAGCCTCCTGAGACCCTGGGATTTAGGTATATGCTATGCAACCATAATCCCAGTATAGATTTACTATTTACATAGCTAATCCCAGTACAGGTTTACTATTTATATGGTTGCATATCTATTACTTATTTAGCATCTTCCTTAATCCTTTGGAAATTAAACTCTGAAGAAAAGTCATTCAAGCACCTGGGGGCATAAGCAGTCACAAAAACAAATTTTTAAAAATTTATTTTTAAATGACACGTAGCAATTTTACCTAAGGGACCCAGAGGAACAGCTAGATACATATACCATGTGTAAAGAACATTTTTTCCCCCTCAGGGTTATTTATCTTGTAAATAATAATGCTAATCTTTTTCTGTAAGTATTTATTCAGCAGAAATGTTCAAAATTTTTACTTATAATGGTTACCAGGATTTTCTTTTCAAAGTAAACTTTGTAACAGAACAGATTAAAAAGTGAAAGAATATTTATTTTGTTATTATTAGGACATGTATTTCCCATAGAATATCCTTTATTGAGGAAAAGTAGACTAAAAAAATAGCATCATTATACCTTCTATGCACACAAATACAAGCAATATTTGTAAATCTCCATGACTCCAGCAGTGGCAGTCAATGCAAGGCCACTTAATATCTTACAGATAAAAAATATTAATGAGAAAGACTTCCCTTTGTCAACCATTATCTATTGTTAAAATATTCCATAATAAGGAAGCAAACTGTCCTTCCTTTCAGTGCTTACTCTCTCAGGTTGTCAAACTTTTTGAAGATATGTATCAAGTGCATAATAGACACCCAGTGATTCTCATTTCCTTGTCATTTGAGGTCTATAGGTGTTCAGTGAAGGGCATTGATTTTGTGTTAGAGAGAGCAGAGCAATTAAAGTTCAAACAAGTGTGAACATGAAAAATAACAACACTTGTCATCCTCACTGGACCCTCATTTTTTTTTATTATTTTGAAATGGAGCAATAAATCCCAAAGTGACCTTAGGTAACTTCCAGTGAAACTCACTTTACAGAGGAGAAGCAGAGCTCTACAGAGATTAAAAGCTTCTTCCAAGGAAAAGTCTGGTAACATAGTGAACCTGGAAGATTTCAGGTTTTTTTTTAATATACTACACTCATTCTGTCTTGCTTCATTTTTATTCAAAATTTACTATTTATTTAAAATGTATTTATCATTTATAATAATGTTAAAAATGAACACTAACTTGGGAGATTGCAAAGGAAACTGAAGCCAATGCTTTACATTTTGGAACAGAAAAATTACTCATTAATCCTATTTAATAAGACATTTTACATTTATTTTTCCACTGGATTTTTAAGTGTTTTTAAACCCAATTACTAATTGGGTTCATTTTGACATAAACATGCATGCATGGATTATAATTTTCTCCATTTCATTCCCCAGTGTCCCCTCTTTCCCTCCCCCCATTCTCCTTCCTCTGTTTTATTGATATTTCTTCTGTTTATTTATTTTTAATTGTTGGTTTATAAATTAAATTATGGAACACTTCAGAAGTCTGTGTCTTCATTGAGCAGGGACCATGCTCTGTATTGTACCAATTTTAGTGTATGTGCTGCCAAAGCCAACAATCCACTGGATCTTTATACCAACCCTTTAAGATAGGACAAGCAGATCAAGAAATAACATTATTTCTTTAGAGATGAGGAGATTGAAGTCAAAATTAGGTAGGTGAATTTTCCTTGGTCATATGCAATAGAACAAAAATGTGATACAACTTCACTTGAAAACCAAAATCTAAATACAATTCAAAGATCTCCAAAGGGGAAAACTATGTCATGAAGATTTGAGGTCAGCATACAAGGTAGCGTGGTTGTAAATCGTTTTCTACTCTGCTGTTTGTTTAAGAGAAATTGATGGCTCACCAGTTATGCATCCATTCCTAGAGATAAAGTCATCTCTAGGGAATCTCCAATCAAATTTGCATTGAAGAATTATTCATACTCTAGTGCATTTCATAGCCAAGCGCTTCAACAGACTCTGAAAAACAAGTTTTACTCAAAACAGGTCAATTTTACCATTTTCAGTGGTTTAACTAATTGTGTCAAAGGAAAGAAAGCAAGTTACACCAACAGTTAGAATGAACTATTTAAAATGTTTCTTGATATTCTGAGTAGTTTGACCAATGAAACCAGTAAAAATGGAGAATTCCACCTGTATCTAAAGAAAAACACCAATAACCTGTGTTTCCTGAACAGTTTTGACACTGACCTCAGATACTCCTGGGAATAATCATTTCAAATTCAGTATCAAATAGGCTCTCCCATAGCTGTAAAACATGAATAGGACTGAGAGAAACTAAAACTAAATGAACTTTTTTTTTTGTCACTGCTCTTAAAAGACAAAGAAAAATTAAATGCTAGTGACTTAGTTCTCCCTGTTGAAAAGCAAGAGATAACCCTTCTCTCTTTATTCTTGGAACATTTACTTTAGAATAACTGTTTAAATACTTTCTCCTCTTTTTGAAATGTACATAAATCCTCCTGTAGACTAGATTACCATTTTGTGTACTTTCACATGAACCTGGGAGTCATCTATGTGAAATGTAGCATCCAGGGAGAGAATTCCCTGAATTCGCCATTTCTCTGGTAGTTTAGGAGCTTAACTTCCCTGACACCTTGCTCTGCATTGCAAAACTCCATCCTGTTATAAAGATGAGAGAAGTCAGTTTTTCCTCTGAAAAAAACAGATTTGCAAACCAAGATAATCACCCAGGTAGAGTTAGAAAATACTCTGTAACAAAGAGTGCCATCAAATCCTCTAGGACTAGTTAACATTTATCTTCAAAATGTGTATGTAATGGAGCCCTTCCCTGTATTCCCAGGGGCTCAGGAGGCTGCAGGAGGATTGCTAGTTTAAAACCAGTCTCAGGAAAAGTGAGGCGCTAAGCAACTCAGTGAAACCTTGTCTCAAAATAAAATACCACTGAATAGGGCTGGGGATGTGGCTCAGTGGTCAAGTGCCCATGAGTTCAATCCCCAGTACTCCACACCCCCCAATAACTGTATATAATGGACTGTAACCACTTGGCTATACAAAAAGCTGAAATTTCTTTCTGTCTACACAGTTTCCTAGTCTACTACCTCTAATGCAGAACATGTTCTGGTTCAATGCTTACTGGTAATAAAAGGTGTTTTCTTTCTCTGCCATCTTTTTAGAGAGAATTTCTGGATTTAGAAAAGGTTTTGTTTTTAGTTGTATTTTCCCACCATACTGGAATTTGTCTTTCTTCCTTTCTTCTCTGTTTCTTACTTCTTACCTTTTATGTTTTCCTTTATCCTTTCAAAAATTGAGTGTCCCTATAAGGTAGGATCTGCATAAAAGTTATAATTAACCTTTATTTAAAATGTGATTCAGTTCAGCAATAGTTTATATTGCACTAGCTGAGAACAGCCAATTTCTCAAGAATTGACAGAAGAGAAGAACAATGAATAAACAATTGTAATGAAATGGGGTTAATGACATAATAGAAGAGTATGCAAGGTGCTCTGCCATGTAGGCCTCTGAATTCAAACTAGTTTTACCACTTATAAGACTAATGACTTTGGCCAAACTTCTCTGGGCTTCAGTTCCTTACCTGTAAAGGGAATGGTGTCAACTACTGTGCACGGATGTTCTGAATATTTAATGGCCTTATGTCTATGAAGAACTTAAAAAATACCCAATGTACAACATGTACCATTAGAAGAATGAGAAATTGCACTCCATTTATATATTATCTATCAAAAGGTATGAATGCATTCTACTGTCATGTACAACTAATTAGAACAGATAAAAAATTAATACAAAAAAAGAAGATATGCAATGTAAAATAAGTCCTTTATAAGTCTGAGTCACTTATAGGAGTCTTTAGGAAGGACACTAATAGCCCACAGGGGTCAGGGGTCTCCACTAATTTTAAAGATAAACACAGTTGAAATCTGAGGCAGTAAGATGTATATGAACAAGCATTTATAGATTAGGATTCTAAAAACTTAATTGAAGGCACAGAGTGGGATCCTAGTGATGACTGTTAGATTTAAGACTTTATTCTTTAACATGGAGTTCAGCAGGAAAGTGCAATGATGATGCTTGTGATTAGATACAGGAAAACATCAGCTATTAAATATGAACTTGAAATCACTGTAAATAGTAAGGAGGATAGGGATAAAGTAATAGTCAACAATTTGATTATCTCATGACATTATGTCCCAAAGTGTCTGAATATACATTTAAGTAACACAAACAAAAAATTGCAAATTACACATCTAATTTTCTCATTTAAGGCTCCCACATCTTATTAATAAAGTTATGTTTATAGTTTTACCTCTCTAATTTTATATTATTCTGTAGGCTGTTAATATTAAAATTAACAAATAGGTCTGTTAAGTTTTTCTTACCTCTTAAAACAGAAAATAATTTTTAAAATTTAACATTGTGCATATTTGAGGTATCAAACATATAGTGAGATGCTTCACAATAGTAAAATGGTTATTGTAAGGAAACAAATTGAATTATTCATCATCTCACATAAGGAGATGTAAGGAGTAGCTGTTCATGAAAAGAGAGAGAGAGAAAAAAAAAACTCCTGAATACAATACATTATCAACTATAGTTTTCACAGTTTACATATTTTTTTAGATTTGTTCATCCTGCATACCTGAAATTTTTACTTTTTTGTAATTCTTCCCTTTTCCCCTAGTTGTGTGTTAGCATCCACATATCAGAGAGAACACTGGATTTTTTTTTTAGGGGAATTGAGTTAGTTTGCTTAGTACAATAGTCTCCAGATCCATCCATTTTCTGGTAAATGTCATAAAATCATTTTTTAATGACTAATATTCCACTGTGTATATATGCCACATTTTCTTTATCCATTCATCTGTTGAAGGGCACCAAGGTTGATTCCATAGCTTGGCTACTGTGAATTGAGCTGCTATAAATATTGATGTGACTGCATCACTGGAGTGTGCTGTTTTGAAGTCCTTAGGGTATAACCTGAGGAGTGGGATGACTGGGTGGTTCCATTCTAAGTTTTCTGAGGAATCTCCATAGTGTTTCCAGAGTGGTTGCACCAATTTGCAGTCTCACAAGTAATGTGTGATTGTATCCTTTTCCTCATATCCTCACCAACATTTATTGTTACTTTTATTCTTGATTGTTGACATTCTGACTGAAGTGAAATGAAATCTCAGTGTAGTTTTTATTTGCATTTATCTAATTGCTGGAGATGTTGAACATTTTTTTATATATTTGTTGGCCATTCATATTCCTTCTTCTGTGAAGTGTCTGTTCAGTTCCATTGCTCATTTATTAGTTAATTGCTTGTCTATATCATCCCATTTTCTTCTCTTAACCTGACCTTGGTAACACTGTTTTGTTCTTTATTTCTGTATATTGGGCTTTTTTTTTTGGGGGGGGGAGATGGGTGAGTTCTACATGTATGTAAAATAATGCAATATCCTTTTATGTAACTTCTATATCTTTATTAATCCTTTTTAAAAATCTGGCATATTCATATTGCTTTAAATAGCAACATGTCCTTTTTAAAGGTTGAATAATATTCCACTGTATGTATGTAACACACATACATATAAATATCACTGTTTCTTTATCAATCATTCATTGATCAACACCTAGGTTGTTTCCACATCATGGTTATTGTAAGTAATGCTGCAATGAATGGAAATGGGAATACAGATATCTATCTAAGATAGTGATTTCATTTCCTTTGGCTATTTATATTCAAAAGCAGGATTGCTAGACCATATAGTAATTGTTAATTATATATGTATTAGATATTTTTATACATAATACTTTATTTTTGTGTAGGGGCATACTAGTTATTGACAGGGGCACTATGTTGCTGAGCTATATCCCAAGGCCCTTTTTTTAGAGATAATTAGCAAACTTGTTTTATTTCATATTGGATATATCACAACAGTACTACAGGTATGTTCAGGCACATAAGACACAATTACAAAACTGACCTTACACAGGCTGTGAAAGTTCTCAAAAACAATAAAGAATTTATACACTAGGGAACATGATATCAAACCACAATGGAATATAATTAAAACATAAATCACAAAAAAGTAAACAAAATCACCAAGAATCACATTGGGCATTTTAAAAGTCTTAATAATTTACTGAAGGAGATATTATGAAGTCAGCAAAAAACATTCATACTTGAATGTCTGTGAAATGTAATTCTCCGGAATCTTTTGAAGGAGAGGGAGGAATGTTGCATTATCAATAATAGATATCAGTAAGTTTATAGTTCAGGGGAGACAAGTAAGATAATGGGACAGAATTGCCCAATATTTGGTAGTACAAAGGCACAAATAATTGGGGAGTAGACAGACTTTCAAAAGGGATGAGGATTGTGTGTGGAACCCTTTCATTTTAAATTTTAAGACATGCTCTCCCTAAGTTGCCCACACTGGTCTCAAAATTGGGATCCTCCTGTCTGTGTGTCCCAGGTCTCTGGGATTACAGGTATGTGCCACTGTACCCAGCTAGTAAGTCTGTTTCCATTTTCTTGAGGAACATGCATGCTGTTTTCTGTAGTGGCTGCAACAATCCACATTCCTACCAACAGCTTACAACTGTCTCCTATCTCCATACCCTCACCAGTACTTGTTTCTCTCTGTGTTTTCAGTATTAGTTACACTAAGGGGCAAAGGTGATATCTTGCAGTGATTTTAATTTGCATTTACTTCATGATAAGTGGTAATGAGTACCTTTCCATGCACTCACTGATCATCATTGTGTCATATTTGGAGAAAAGTCTATTAATGACTTTTGCAATTTTTAATTGGATTACACATTTTCTTCATTTGTATGAGTTCTTTAGAAGTTTTGATATTAATATCTAACTGATAAAAGGTTTCCCCATATTTTCCCAATCTATAGGTTGCCTTTCACTCTGTTGGTTGTTTCCTTAACTGTGCAGAAGTTCTTTGGTTTCTGTAATCCTATTTATTTATTTTTACTTCTGTAGCCTGAGCCTTCATTTTGGCATCCAAGAAATTACTGCCAATTCCAATGTCAAGGAGATTCTCTTCTCTTTTGTTCCTGCGATTTTATGTTTTCTGGTATCATGTTTGGTCTGTTGTCAATTCTGAGTTGATTTTGTGCATGGGATAAGAGAAGAGTCTAATTTCATAATTTTGCATCTGGAACTCCAATTTTCCAGACACCATTTTTTGAACAGCCTTCCAGTCTCCCCTTGTGTTTTCTTGGTGCCCTTCTCAAGATTTAGTTGACCATACACATTTAGATTTTGTTCTGGACTCTGTCTTCTGTTCTGCTGATCTATATACCTGGTTTTTACTTATTTTATGCTGATACATAAAAACACAAAAATGATACATATCCCAATGAATGGGGATATCATGTGTTATTTTGATATATAATGTTTAAGTCGGGTGAACATTTTTACCATCAAATATTTAACATTTCTTATGGTGACAACTTGAAAATTCTGTTTTCTAACTTTTTGAAAGTTATCCATAGTCACCTTACTTAGTAAGAGCACAGCAGAACTTCTTGTTCCTAAGTGTAACAGTACCGTGCACAAACATTTCTTCCTCCCTCTCTCCACACTCTTTTGTACCTCCCACAACTACCATTCTATGCTGATTTTTTTTAGATTCCACAAGTGAGAGAATCTTGTGTTATATATTTCTTTTTATGCAAGCACCATCTTGCTTTATTTACTATACCTTTGCAATATAGTTTTAAATCAGATATCGTGGTGCCTCCATATTCATTTTTCATTCTCACAACTGGTTTGGTTGTGTTAGTTTGCTGTTGTTTGTTTTACGTTTGTTCTGCTTGTCTTGTTTTGAACAAACCACTTGACAAGAACAACTTAGAGAAGGAAAAGTTTATTTTGGCTCCTGGTTTCAGAGGTTTAGTTCTTGGTTAGCTCATCATTACTCTGGGCCAAAGTGAGGCAAAATATCATGGCAGAAGGGACTGTTGGAGGAAATCAACTCAGCTTATGGCAGCTGGGAAGCAGAGAGAGAGAGAGAAAGCAAACAAGACACCAAGGGCAAAATATAAACCTCAAAGGCACATTCCCACTGACCCAGCTTCTAGCCATACCCCACCTGCCTAGAGTTGCCACCAGTACACTCATTTTTTTTTTTTTCCAAATTGATACGTAACCAAATTGCTTAGTCCACTGAGTAGGTTACAGCTCTCCTAATCTAATTATTTCAGCAGTTAATATTCCTAAATAAACACATGAGCATTTTGGGGGAATACTTCACATCCAAATCCCAACAGGGTATATGGGTTTTTTGTGGTTTCCAAAAAGATTTTTTTAATTGTTGTGAAAAATTCCATTGAGATTTTCATCAGGATTGTGTTGAATCTGAATGTTGCTTTGGGTAATATGGATACTTTTTGACAAGTAATGGAATCTCTATAAAGACTTCCATTCAATTTTACATTTGTCCATATCATATATATCCTTATATATTGTACATCTACAAATTTATATAATATACATAGCAATGTCATGAATACTAGTGTATTTTGCATGAGTGTCCATTGTAGTCTTAAGAAGAAAAAGATTGTATCCATATATTTAAGCATTGATATTGTTATTAATATTGAACATCTACTTGTCCAAATTTCTAAGTAAAAAAATTACTGGATGATTTAGAAATATAAAAAATGCAGAAAAACTTGCATGAAAGCGAAATACCTAGTTTAGTCAAGAATATTGCAGTGTCAAAGTGACACATTATATATTTGGTTGTGAATTTCATTGTTGATCCATCCTTATCTTTAGACATATTAAAATACAAGAATTCTATGCCTGTCATTTGCTACTTTAGGGAGTCTTTATTCCTTTGTTCAACCAGTCCTTTCAAGTAAAGCTGTATGCAGCCAGTTGACAGCAATCACTCTCCCACCACAACATTTCTCTAACTGCTTCTAAGAATTTTCAACATGCATCAATCAGTTTGGGCCAATGAAGACATTTTCTGTGGTTATTCAGTAACTACCTGACTTGTCAATCATTTGGGAGCAACTCCATCTCATGTTTCTACATGATCAGACACATCTCTGTATTTCCCTGCTGCATATTGATACAGCAGATCATTTTTCTTACCGTATTGCATATACATACTGTATAGAAAATTCAATTCATTCAGATAAAAAAACAAACAATAATAGATGTTGGCGTGGATGTGGGGAAAAGGCACACTCATACACTGCTGGTGGAGTTGCAAATTGGTGCAGGCATTCTGTGTGCAGTGTGCAGAATGCTCAGAAAACTTGGAATAGACCCACATTTGGCCCTGTTATCCCAATCCTCTGTTTATACCCAAAGGACTTAAAGTTAGTTTACTACAGTAACGCAGCCACATCAATGTTTACAGCAGCTCAATTCACAATAGCTAGACTGTGGAACCAACCTAGATGCCCTTCAACAGTTGAATGGATAAAGAAAATGTGGTATATATACACAATGGAATATTATTCAGCCATATAGAAGAATAATATTATATCATTTGCAGATAAATGGATGGAACTGGAGAATGTCATGCTAAGTAAAATAAACCAATCCCAAAAAACAAAAGGCTGAATGCTTTCACTGATAAGTGGATGATGATATATAATCAGCATGGGGGGGGGGGGGGGGGGGGTGAGAGATGAATGGAGGAACTTTAGATTATATAGAGGGAAATGAGATGGGGAGGGGGTGGGAATATGAAAAATGGTGGAATGAGACAAACATCATTTCCCTATGTACATGTATGATTACATGAATGGCATGAATCTACATCATGCACAACTGCAGAAATGAAAAGTTGTACCCCATTTGTGTACAATGAATCAAAATGCAGCCTGTAAAAATAAAATTAAAAAAATCTTAGAAGAGCAGAAACCATGCTCAAATATCCATGTCTATTCTGTATTGTCTTCAGAGCATTTACAATTCTAAATGCAATTTTATATAATTCAAAGAAATTTTTCTAGGAAAAATGAACAAACTAATATAACTAAAATCTTATTTGCAAGAAAAATGGAAGGGAATTTTCTTCAATGGTTTATAATTACAACATATTTGAGATTATAAATCTGCTTGATGTAATCCTTGCACCTTTTTAGCTTTTACCAATTCAAAAATGTCTTCAGTGTCTTTGTCTTGATGTATTTTCTTAAAGGGAAAGCAGACAAAAACACATAATGAAGTACAAAACAATATGGAGTACAATAAAAGACAGTAGCCTTTAGGACCCAAAGTAGTGAGATATTGAGGGAAATTAAAATAAACAAGGATAGAGAACATGAAGCATTCATAATATTAGACAAATATTGAGAACAGAAAGCAAATGGAGATTTTTCAAAATGCCTGTTATTAATAAGTGAAGAAAAAAATACTGAAAGTAATGTAAGCTACTTTCTAAAAGTTAGATGTGCGTCTAAAGCAATTTCAGAAATGTAAATATCTTCCATGTTAGAAAAGGATTGTTTCATATTTTTTATTGATTTATTTTAAAATTTTCATACAGAACAGGTGAGATACATTGTGCATAAACAAATCTAATCTCAAACTTGTCAAAGAAAATTAGAAAAATTAAATTGCATTATACATAAATTAGTTTTATATTTCAGTGTTTTTGGTGTTAGAATTATGTTTGGTATCTTTTTCCATTTCTATAGATTCAGGGTTATGAATAACATGTATTCATACATATTAAAAACACATTTTCTCTGCTCATTTGATCTTCAGAGAATGCATATTTAAAATATTTAAATCACTACTACTAAGAATATATCATAAAAGAATTAATTTTCACATATCTTTAATAGGAACAATAATGAATTATTCCATATTATGTGGTATGGTAATTACTACTTCAGATCAATTTAATTCCTGATATACTGTTCATTCAACAACCTTTCCCCATCACTGGGAGTGATAATTCCATTTATGTAGTTGCTTAAGCCAAAATCTTTTTATCATCTTTAAAATTTCTATTTGTTACTACCCTGTAACAAATCCACATAGTCTTAGACTTTTACCTTCACAATAAATCCAAAATCTAGCCACTTACATTTGCTCTCCTAGTGCTGGTCTAGTACAAGTAGCATTATTATCTCTTTATGTAATTGCTACAACCTTCTAGGAGAAGGATTCAATAGTTACTTACTGAATAAATTAATAAGCTAATGAACATGGACTTCTTCGCTGACTGTTCTCTTTGTGCCAACTATTGAAATATAGTGTGCTCACTTATGCGTTGGTTACCTCTAGTACAATTAAAAAAAGCCCCAGTACTCTAGATAGTAGCAACTCTGATTCATTAATGCTGCTAAAAATAATGCTGTGCTGCTCTGTCACTGTTGAGGTTAGTTAAAGCTGACAGTAAATTAAATAACCACTTATCAATGGTTGAATTAAAGCTGCAGGATAGTTAAAAGCCTGCAAACTCACTTTCAATCAAATATGAATGTAGAACTAAAAAGCAGAAAGTGAAGAAAATATCCCCATAGTTTATGAGATTCTTGAGGATTATCCATACACTGCTTTGCAAACATGTGCATTCTTTATTGTAAATGAAGAGGTATGATTTCAATTGCATTCGGGTAATTCATAATTGGCTAGTTTATTAACTTCTTGGAGAAACATAAGAAAAGTCAATCTTAAATATATTGGTTCAAAATGTACTGCATTCTACATTTAAAATAATTTGTGAGGATTTCACATTAAACAATTAGCTTCATTATACAATTGTTGACTTAATACCAGATTAAACTGTGTTTAGAGAAACATAAATTTGCTATTCTGAGAAAATAAAAATAAAATTCACTCAATTTTATTAACAACTTTAACATACTGGAATTTTTAAAATATTTAAATTTTGTGGGAGATATAGAATTTCTAATCTGTTAGTATTTCATATAATAAAATTCAAAATTCAAGCAAAAATTCAAAGCATATGAGAACAGGAAGGGACTTTCAGATACTATGAGATTTCTTTTCCATATACTGAAAAGTCTTTTTGTTTAAATCATTTCTGTTTTAGTGCCACTAGGGTTCAACTTTACTCCACAGGAATGAATATTGTGATGTTCTACCAACATCTTCTTCAAAGAATGAGGGATTATTCCCCTCATCTACTTAGTGTTGTCAGAAAACAGCCTGTAGCTCCTTTTGGGTGATTACTTTGGCTAAAGAATTGTCTTTCCCAAGGTCTTCCCCTCCTTTCATGGACATCCTATTTCCAAAAATTGATCATTGTGGAAGTAAATCAGCCTGATATCCTTACTCCAGAGTGTAGCAACTCTGAAGCCATTCCACCCTCAGAGTTCCTCACGAGATGAGTACAACCTTTCTAACCCATCCTTCTTCCTTACTTCGTTCCTGTCTCTGGTGTTGATCCCATAGTAACTCACAAACAGTCTCCAAAACAGTCCTCTAGTTCCAGTATAATCCAAAAGGCAACATCTCAGAATGCCAAACATGGCCTTATACTCACAGCGGTCTCTTTGTAGGAAATAAGGGTCTCTTTTGAATCCAAAAGAAACTGAGTAATAAAGACATTTAACTGAAGAGTGAAAACCAGGTAAATTTGTTAGGTCATAATTAACATCAGAATCCTCAGGACTCTATAATACTAACCAAGAGTAATTGTTCAATAGACATAGTTAAATCAAGGAAAGCACAGGAATAGGCTTTCCCTATCTCTTTGACCACCCATTCTCCACAACTGTGACAATCCCACAATCAAGTGTTCCACCTTGGACCCACTGCTTTAGCCTTCTGTAGCCTGCTGTGAATGATGTGTTCGTAGAATGGTAACTGTGATCTTTTCCTGATATCTCTAGTCTTCTAAAACCCTAAATTGCACATTAGGAAGACATCTGTTCACGTTTTGTAGACTATCACCATAGGGGCCTCATTAGAATAGTGATAGGAGTCAAACTGCTAATCACTGCATATTAAGCATTTTCGTCAAATGAGTAAACAAGTGCCTCTCCCTTGAAAATCTTAGTATTAGAATGGGGCAAATGATTAAACATATACAAATTCAGATATTTTTGTGATTATATATTGTTTCCAGAACAAGTTAAATAAAATTATTATCAAGTAGACATCCATGAAAATTCCTGTTGTTAAAATAAAGCTGATAATGCTGTAGCCACTCATATTAGGAAACCCTCCTATGCACCCATAGGTATTGATTGTGGAGTGTTATTAGCTTTCCATTGTTACTATATCAAATTATCACAAATTTAATGGTTTAAAACAACAAAAGTTTATTATCTCTCTATTCTGCTTGTCAGAATTGTTAAGAGTAAAACATTGCCAAAACTTTATCTCTTTCTGATGCTATTTGGGAAATATTTTATCTTTGGCTTTTCTAGCTCTTAGATGCTTCCTCTTAGACCTCTTCCTGAATTTCTAAGTTTAGCAATAGTGGATTTAGGGAATTATATTAGGATAACACAGGATAACCTCCACATCTCAAATTCATATGACTGGCAACCTTAATTGCACCCGCAATACCAGGTTTCTTTGTCATATAATGTAGTGTATTCACAGGTTCCAGTGATTAATACATCTTGGGGTGCCATTATTCTGCTTAACACATAGAATGACTACTGGGACAGATAGAACCTTGACACCATCTAATATACTGTTTATTATGCATATCAGTTATTATGGCTTATATATAAGGCATCCCCCAAAAGCTCATGTTAAGTAGTATAAGAATTTTCAGAGGCAAAATGATTTTATTATGGAGCCTTAACCTAATGTGTGGGATTATTCTACTTATATGGGATAACTGGGTAATAACTGCACTAGAACATAGTTCACTGGGGTATGTATTTTTTCCCTGGTGAGCAGAGTTCTTCTCTCACTGCTTTCCTCTGTCATCACCTTCCATGATGACATTCTGCACAGAGCGAAGGAATCAGTCATAAATAGACTGAGGCCTCTGAAACCATAACCCCAAATAAACTTTTACTTCTCTATCATTCTTATCAGTTTGTTTGATCACAGCAATGAAAGAGGTGACTGAAACATCTGCTTTGTTGAATTTCTTCTTGCACCTTGGAACTGGCTTGCTCCTATGAGTCAGATGCCTTCCTTACATCCTATGTACACCATGAGTCTTTCAGACATAGATGCTTCTCATACCTGTCCAGATTTCCTTCATTTTTCTTACACTGGTTTCTCCTGCTCAATCTAAAATTGTAGCAGATTTAAAATACTTATCATAAAGTGACAGTAAAAACCAGTACTTAAATTTTTGTTGAAACTTATCTGTATTGGAAATACATATTGGGAACTATTTTTTTCCAGAAATAATAATCTATGATTAATTAAATGGTGAGGAATAACTAAATCATTCAAATATGTGCTTAGAGTAGAGTAACAAATAAATAGCAATCCCTATTACCATTCTGTATCTCTTTTTAAGGACTATGTATAAGGATCATAATTTACATACTATGCAATTATTTTATAATATTCTAGAGGTTTCTGTTAAAATAAAATTTTAAATAAAAGGAAAATTAATTTTGTAAATTTTAATCATCAACATTCTAAGACTAATTACTATCTTCAGCAAAATTTCCCAGAGTCATATAATAGAGAATAGATCTGAAACCATGGAACAGTTCAAGCATTAAATATAGATTGGATAATGTCAAGGCAAGAAAGGAGATAATAAGTACATATGAGGAGAGCCCATGGTCAACAGGGATTTTTATATCAATTGGCTTTAGCATATCTAAGCCACCCAATAAGCTCTACTAATTAGTGGTAGTGGTGGTATGTTGGCATTCCACAGGAACTTTCACAAATCATCTATGATTCCTGTACTGTATCTTGTGGTGCCACATCAAATCTTGTCCAATAAATTGTCTGTCTGATACCTTCATTAAAGATAGTTTTTAGAAAACTTGTTGACATTCAAGCAGAAAGGGACTTGAAAAAAAATAATGAATGACAGGTTCTCCAATGCACTCAGAATATGACATGAAACAGAAATATTCTTTAAAAACATATTATGCTGTGATGGCAACAAACTACACAAATAATGTGATTGTAATGGTTAATTTGAATTGTCGACTTGGTGGATTAAGAGATGCCAATGATTGAGAGATCTCTGGGTATGTCCATGAGGGTGTATCCAGGAATGACTGGAATGTGGGATAGTGAACTGAAGGGGAGCCCCTCCCTAAGCATGGGTGGCACCACCCAATAGGATGGAATAAAAGTTGGAAGGACAAGGAGACTGATGCAGATGCAAGCTCGGCTCTTCTTGAACCGGTTCTTGATCTCAGATTCTATCTTTTGAGGATATCAGACTCTTGCTTCTTCACTATTCCAACATGGACTCTGCCAGTGATTCTCCTGGCAGTTTCCAGAAGCCTTGGTCTCAGATGAGGGTAGCACTGTTGATCTTTCTTGTTCTGGGGCTTCTGAATCTTGGACTGTGCAGCTGCTTGTTCTTCCAGCTCTCCAGCTGCAGATGGCCATTGTGGACTATCCAGTTTCTGGTCATGTAAGCCAATCTAATAAATCCCCTTTTTACAATCATACTTCCTGTTGATTCTGTTCCTCTAGAGAACCCTGACTAATACAGTGATAATATAGTCAGTTAAAACTTGATAATTATAGACTGATGAAATGATGAGGAACAAATAGTGTGGACACTGGATGTTTAAAATTATTATAATTATGCTTAGGAGAATGAATGTCTTATTGTGGAAAAAATGCAAAATATAACCTGTAGAACTCTTTTCAGAGGGTTCCAAACTAACACAGTGGTGGAGAAGAGAAATAAAATATATATATTATATATGTGTCATATATAATATATATTATATATAATATTTTATATTGTATATAAAATTAATTTCCTTATTTATCAATTAAATAACTCAGAATATCATCTACACAAAGGGAAGAGTTTTATAAAGTATGCTTTTGAATAGCAGTTTCAAACTGCCTCAAAAATGTCTTCTAAAGCTGATTTTTAAAAAAGTTTTTAAATTTCCAATATGTCCCACTGGTAAAGCAGCATAGAAATGAAATTACATTAGTTCCAGCTATTAAAGAAAAGAAGGAATAAACTGCCATCTTCATGAATCATATCTCAATCTTCAATCAGAAAATGAAGGTTATCAGAAGGCATTCATCAGGTTAATAGTTTGAGAATTTCAAATTCTTTAATAATGCAGCACAAGAGAACTGTTGAAAGCCAATTTCTTGGAAGCAAGTATGTTAACTAATGTAAAGCAACCATCAGTCAGTAATTTTTGTACAGAAAAGAAGCATCCTTGTTTAAATCAAAGCCAAATTCAAAATGACATTCTGCTGGCTCTGAGCACCGAAAGATAATGTTAAATGGTTTTATGATATACAAAGAGAAATGCATTCTGACAAGTCTTTATGGCTGTTTTTTCTTCAGTGTTAAAATATATATTTAAATTACCACCAATCTGGGGACAAATGAAAATCTAAGAGAGCACATAACAAGGCTCAAATATTTATTCTATGTTTGAACAAAGTCTATTAAAAATTGTTCAGAGGTTAAGTACAAAGGAGTAGGATAGCTGGGTCATATGGTGTTCCTATTCCTAGTTTTTAAAGGACTCTCCATAGTGCTTTCCAGAGTGGTTGTACTAATTTGCAGTCCCACCAACAATATCTAAGTGTACCTTTTTTTCTCACCTCCTCAACAATGTTTAATATTACCATTAGAATGGTAATTGCCATTCTAATTGAAATGAAATAAAATATAAAAGTACTTTTTGATTTGTTTTTCTCTGGTTGCTAAAGGTGTTGAACATTTTTTATATATTTTTTTGGCCACTTTATTTCTTCCTTTTAGAAGTGTCTGTTTAGTTATTTTGTCCATTTATTAATTGGGTTGTTTGTTTTCTTTCTCTCTTTTTCTCTGGTGTTTAGTTTCTTTTTAAAATTTCTTTATCTATTCTATAACCAACCTAGGTGTCTGTCAACAGATGTGTGGATAAAGAAAATGTGGTATATATACACAATGGAGTATGTGTATACTCACCATAAAGAATGAAATGATGGCTTTTGCTAGTAAATGGATGGAACTGGAGAATATCATATCAGTGAAATAATCCAGACCCAGAACCTCAGGAGATTACGTTTTCTCTCACATGCAGAACCTAGACCAAAATAGGGGGGGAAATAGAAGAAAACAGGGAAGAGGAATCTCATGAAAATAGAAAAGAGATTAGGAGAGTAGAGCAAGGAGATTGAGGGAGAAGGTGGAGAGATGGGAAAAGGGAAGAATGACAAAATCAATCTGACCAAACTTTTCCTATGTAGATATATGAATATGCCACAAATGAATTTCACCTGTATGTATATCATAATGCACTAATTTACAAAAATATAAATAAATAGAAACCAGATCACTAGAGGAAAGGGAACAGGGGGAGGGAAGAAGGGAGAGAAATTTGAAGTATAAGGAATGACTTGAAGCAAATTATATTGTTTATATAATTATGTCAACATAAGCCCTAACATTATATAGAACTAAAATAATCTAATAAAAAAATTGTGAAAAAAATCCCAGAAGGGAGATTGTATGGGTCTGATCCTTATATCCTAGGGAAATGAAACTAACTTTTGTTATTTTTCTTTACACTTTCTTAATGTTTTAGTTTTTAAAGTGAACCAAATTTTTATAGAATCACTCAGATTTTTAAGCACTCACTCAGGAATAATGGCATTTTTAGTTTTTTTCATTATTGGAGCTAAAGAATAAGGTAAATCTAACACTTTGTTTTTCTTTTTAAAGCAAATAACCCTCTTACAGTGTGTAGTGGAGAGAAGCACAGATTCTGATCTAGATAACCATAATTTAGCACTCAAGTCCATCTATTTTGTAACTTTGTTCATCTTCCTGAACACCTCTGTAGTTTAATTTCTTTATTTCTAAATTGTGAGCAATAATACCTCAGTTCTAGCAGAAATTGATTGATTGACTAATAGCAATTAAGCAATTTATTCCAAATACATTAATTATGATCCTATCATATGTGTCTGACTTAAAATCATTACATCAAAAAATATGACTATGACCTTTACGTCAGTTCTTATAACATAACAAAATGTTATTATCTGTCTAACATAGATTTTTTTTCTGTCTACATAAACCCTAAGTCTAGTGCAGGATATTGCTAAATACTGGTGATAGGTTGTACTCATCAAGGATCAGATGGCAATCTTTTCACTCAGACATTCTGATTAAAATCACAACCAACAATTCACCCAAAGAATATCTAATGAATAACAAAATAACCAGAGCATAATAAATTATTATTTGCCATGTTTTTAAGCATTCTCTCAGTTGAACTCTCTAAGCATCCAAATATGTCCAAAGTTGAAATCATGTCAGACAAGTGTGTCTTGCAAGTGTTTAAATAGTGTTTTGTTTTAGGCTTTCAAAATAAACTGAGAGACTTTTATTTCCAGAAAGGTTGAGTAGTTAAACTTTTCCCCATAGTTTTTCCAAATACAATTAAAAGCTATGGTTCCTCTGTGCAAATAATATAAACAAAAATAAGAAGGTAGAAGAGTCAAAGGTAGAGAGCAAAAGGAGAGAAGAATAGACTGCTAGGGAAGTTTAGCCCCAAGAAGCAACAGAGTAGTGATTTCCCTGGGTTTTCTTATTGCCTCAGGGATCCTAGACGAGTTGCTGTAGAAGTGGATAATTTGGAATGCCAATAGGTGCATGAATCCAAAAAAAAAAAAAAAAAAAAAAGGCCAACAAAAGCTATCATTCTCCAGGAAAGGGTCAGTCTAACAAGACAAAAATTCTAGAAAATAATAACTCAACTCTGGTAACACAGAACATTTAAAAAAAAGTATAGCTTTACTCATGCTTACATCAGCAAGCTGAACAGGGAACTCCAGTATCAACCTCATTAGTTGGGAATGAGACGCTTCAACCCTCACACTGAATGGTGTGAGAGAAAGTTGAGAGGGGAGTCAGAATGCTTGTCCCTGCCAGTCATTAACCATCCCTTCTTTCCAGTAGAGGCATCATGAGGAGCTTGGACATTTACAGCCACCTGAAAATAAGGAGGCTTCTGTACATCTCTGCTGTGTTCTTGTGCACTCAGACTTTCAACAATCCCCAGAGTGTGAGAAGACCTCACTCCTATAGGCTCTGTAGAACTCATATGGAAGGCTAAGAAGGCACTCTTCCTCCTCACAAGCAGTGACAGCATTATGGTAAGCTAGCAAGCCCATGCCTTCCCAGAAGCAAAGGAAACCCTTCCCATGGGTATTAATGGCAACCCACTGAGGAATGTGGACTTACGTTCCACCATGTGATAGCAAGATTTTCAACTAACTCTAAGTATGCTTTTAACTAACTCTAAGTATGTTTAATGAGCAACTGCAAAACCTCTTGAAATAAATGGTAAAAAATACTGACCAAGAAATAGAAGGTATATAAAGGAACCAAATGATATTTTAGAGCTGAAATGTATAATAAAATAAATCATATTTTAAAAATCTTAATTGACAAACTCAGCAGAATAGAGAAGACAGAAGAAACAAATTAAACCTGAAAACAGCAATAAAAATAACCCAATCTAAACAGCACACATGATAGGCTTAAGAAAAGAAAAATAAAGAGCTTCAGAGATCCATGGTACCACCATGGTAAGTACTCTTAATCCAAAAGTCTTGGAACCAGAAGTATTTTGGATTTGGGAGTTTCCATTTGTTTTGGAACATTTTCTTAAGAATAATGAATTTTCATGTTGATGGAATTTAAATCTTAACATAAAACTCAAATATGTTTCACATAACCATTTATACAAGCTTGAAGGTCATTTTACACGTTATTTTTAATGCATCTACATTTGGACTGTAAATCATAACATAAAACCACATGTAGAATTTTCCACTCATGGCATTTTGCTGATGCCACAAAAGTTTTGGCTTTTGGAACCTTCCAGATATGGGACTTTGAGATCAGCGATGTCCTACCTGTATGATTAAAGCACTGGCATTTGCATCAGCAGAGCTCCAAAGAACAGAAACTGGGTGGGACTGGAAAAGTTATTTAAAGAAATAAAGGCTAATAAATTCTGGATAAAGACAAAGGCCTAAATAAGATAAACTGACATATTATAGTTGCACTTGGAAAAAATAAAACAAAGAAAAAAGTACCAGTATTATATATTAATTTAAAAAATAAAACAAATTAAATGTAGAGTGAATGACTAAATCAAAGGCAAGTTAACACTAACTCATTGTTTTATTTGAACTTATCATTAACTTACTTTCACCTTAAATTAAGGTAGTTTAAATATATTTAGTCAACTCTACACAATTTTTCAGTGCATCTAATGCTATTTCAGAATGATAATATTTGAGTTTTCTTTGAATCATTCAGATACTGTATAAGAGTGTGGCCATGTACTTCAGTTATCCCTGGAATCTCATGCTTTACCATCTCTGTTGTCCTGGAATAATTGTTTCAATTCTTCACATTTACATTCTTAAACCTGTCCTGGTTGAATAATACTGTCCCCCTGAATATAGCACGTAATCACTGCTTTGCCTTCCTGTCAAAATCGCCATTACTTTCTTTGATGAGCAGAACAGTTTGAAGAGCTAGTTGCTGAATAAGGTATGGGTTGCCTAAATAGTCTTGTTTAGCTGAGATATAGCACTGTTTCTTATATATGTACCATGTCACTTGTGTGACTTCAACCTTCTCTCCATTCTTCAAAATAAATTCAGTGGCAAATTCACTCTATGCCTCCAATATATGACAAGGAAAATAAAGATTGGCAAAACAAAATGATCATATTTGTTCTCTCATCATTACATTTACACAATATATTAGATATGTGCCCTTTGCTTAATTTAATCTGTTAAATCGATTGTTATTATTACTATTTTATTTGCCAAATGTTTAAAAATAACTTTCTGACAGATAATGTTTTTTTTGTTATTTACATTTAATCAAAAGGGCATATACATTGTGAAATGATTAAATCTATTTAATTACTGTAGTTAATATTATATGATTAGAAATGGCTACGTACTTCAAGAAAAATATGCTACATGATTAGTTCACAATGAAAGACAGCAAATAATATTCATTGCTTTTAAAATTTTTAAGAATATAATGTCATTATTAACTGTCATAACTTTGCTATACAATAGCTATATTGCATTTTATTTCTCCTATGTAATTGTAATTAGGAATCTTTTGATCCAAATCTCATCTCCACATCATCCTCTCTTCCTAGCCACCCAATTTCTGGTAACTAACATTATACTTCCTGCTTACTTAAGATCAACCAATGTGATCCTACAATATGTACAATAAGAAAAGTGAGAAATTACACTCCATTTATGTATGATTTCTTGAAATGTGTAGATGCATTCTAGTGTCAGGTACAACTAATTAGAACAAATAAAAATTAATAAAAAAATTTTAAAAAGTTCAACTTTTTAAGATTGCACATATAAATAAGATTATACAATACTACCTTTTTGTGCCAGACTTACTATACTTACTATAATGTCCTCCAGCTACACCTATGTGGCAGCAAATTGCAGGAATTAATTCATTTTTTAAATACCTAAATAGTGTTGTAGTGTTTCATTATGTATATAGTGAAATTATTATATATATGGTTATATATATATTAAAATATAAAATATATAAATCTCTCATAATGTTTATTCATTCATCAGTTGATGAACATTTGAGTTGATTTTCCATCTTGTTTATAAACAATAAACATGGGAGTATAGATGTCTCTTTACTATAATGATTTTTATCCCTTTTGGATATTTACTCAGTAGTGAAATTCTTGGGTAGTATTGTAGATCTTTCTAAAAATGTTTTTAGGAAACTTCATACTGCTTCCCATAATGGCTATCCTAATTTTCCTTTCCACCAACAGTTTTTGTCAGAACTGTAATAAATTGTCTTTCATATTAGCCATAGAAATTATGAGGCATGAAGTCTCCCAAGATATGTGCTATATCTGTTTGCAAATGTACTACGATGGATCATATGTATATATATACATGTATACTTATACATACACATACATATATAAATGTAATGCACTAATTGAAATAATAATAATAATAATAATAATAGAAATATATCAGTAGAGTAGAGCAAGTAGTTCAGGGGAAGGAGAGAAAGGAGGTAAAGAGAAGATACTTGGAAGTGAGACTAATAAGTTATGTGCATGTATGAATATGATAAAATGAATCCCACTCTTATGTATAATTACAATGCACCAATAAAAACAATCATCATATAACTCCTGGGTTCCTCATGTACACATTACTCTCAAAGACATTTTATAAGATTATATTTGGAAACATCTCTCACTTTCCCTCCATGTATTTTTAAAGAGATATATTTAATAGGTAGATTAAATACAGAGCTTTGCGTTACTCTATTATTACATATAAACTCAGTTAATCACACCAGAGAAAATATGTGACACAGGGTAAATTGTTTCAAATAGAGCTCCTTTGGAGGATTAGAAGGACTCAAAAGAAATATTTTGTTGGTTTAATTGTCATCACATACCATTATTTCCAAAAGTAATTTACTCTGAGTTCACAAGAGATGATGATTTTGTATTTGAAATTTACACATTTTATTCCATCATTAATTTAAGCGTTCTCTAAATGCCTCATGCTATAAAGTTGTATGACCAAAAACATTTTAATAAAATGTCCATTTTCCTCCTCTACCTCCACTCCCTAGGTCACTTGTTTATTTCGTTCATAAAACCATAACCTTAGCTTAGTTTCAGAAACTGCTTGAAAAAACATTTTTTAGCTGCTATAAAAAATAATATATGTAAGATAATTGTTTTTTACTGTGATCCAAAAGAACCAAATAAAATGTTTTGTCAAATTTGCAATTAAATATTTTGAAACTTTAACATATCAAAAATGTGGATGTGCCCCATATTTTATAGCTTATTTTAGTTTAGTTGATGTTTTTTGTGTCTTTTCTCTGCATTTTTAATATTGGTATAAATCATATAATGGTATGAATCACAACACACAACTTAGAGTGAATAAAAATACATTATCAAAATGATGAAAGATTATAAATATATTTAAAATATAGGCTTAATTTAATAAATATTTTAAAAGTAATACAGAATTTATTCTTGCCTAAGGGAGAACAGTTATAAGTAGTAATGGCTCAGAAGTGGTTTTGATATCTGCTGTTGAAAATAATATCCAGGAAAAGTAAAACAAAGTGTTTTCTCTAAACATCAGTAAATCAGGAAAATGGGGTGTAATGTAGTTCATAAAGAGCTCAGGGGTACTTGTACATGAGATGTATTGCATAGAATTGATGGAAGCCATTACCTTCATTGCCTCCTCTATGAATACACAGATGAGATGATGTTTCAGAATCATTAATCCATCACCTCTAATGGGCATTAAATCCCAGTTTGGCTAACAAACACCTATGTTACAATCATCAAAAATTAATACACCATGGACTGTTTATCCTCTGAATGACATGCCATCAGTGGAAAAAGCTTTTGACATATTTTTCTTCATCATACATTGTTCTCTTGAAATTTCTCTCATGAATCAGAATTGTAGCCCATTTAGCCCAGAAGCTTCAAGTAAGCAGCAATGCATAATATCCTTCATTGTCATTTTTGTAGCTATGGTTTCCGTTCATGTGTGTTTATAATAAATGAGATAGACTTTTTAAGTAGATGGGTGATCAAATTGGGAATTTGTCTCTTAGTTTTTCCATTCTGTTTCACAAAAAAAAAAAAAAAAAAAAGAAAGAGAGAAAGAAAAATTCAGCAGGAAATACTGATGTGAAAAATTTATACACTGGCTTTTTTAATGAACACATAAATTAGCAATTATAATCTGTAATTTTAGTGGTATTAAACAATGGCTACATGTCTTTGAAGAGCTTCCCAGATTTGAATATGCCATAGTTAATAGCCAACACCTTCTGATTTTTATATTACATAATTTAAAAGTAGTCATGCAAAACATGTTCTCCTGCAATTGGAATTGCAGAGTGCTGAGTATAAGTAAGATGCTATCTTAAGCACTTAATAATTAATCTTCCAATAACTCTGTGAGGGGGATAGTTTTAAAAACTTTACAGTTTGCATTAAAAAATAACACGGACAGATGTTCAATGACTTCTCCAAGACTTCTGTATTATTCAGCTTTGTTTTGCTATGACCAATATATGCAACAAGAACAGCTTAAAGTAGAAAAGGCTTCTTTTGACTTAGGTTTTCTGTGGTTCATTTCATCTCAGCTAACTCCATAGTTCTGGGCCCAAGGTGAGGCAGAATATCATGGCAGAAGGGCAGGACTGAGGAAAGCTGCTCAGTTCATGACAGCAAGGAAGTAGAGAGAGCTTGAATAAAAGGAGCCAAAGATAATATAATTCCCAAGGGCATAGCTCTAGGGATCTACCTCCTCCAGCCACACCCTACCTGCCTATAGGTACCATTGTCCATTTACATTACTAACCAAATGGATTAATCCAGATTATAGCTCTCATAATCTAATCATTTCAATTCTGAACATTTCTGCATTGTCTCACACATAATTATGGGGGGGACACCTCATATCCAAACCACAGGAGTGAAGTAGCTGTGCTTTCACTGAAAAAAATGATTTGACGTTAAGAGTACATTAGTACTGACTATGCTAAATTAATTATCAAAGTATAGCAATGTACTCTTCCTAGAGAGCTTTGTTCATTTAACTCAAAAGCATAAATGTATTGATTAATATTTAGCCAGGACATCCATACCAAGATCAGTCACCATACAATATGATGCATATGTAAATACCCAATTCTAGGGGGTTTTTTTTCAATGCATTTTTTTATTGGTTCTATTTAATTATATATGATAGTAGAACCCATTCTGATATAATTATACAACAGGGAATATATCTTTTTTTCACAATGTAGATTCACACGATTCATATAATCTTACATATACATAGGGTAATACTGTCTGTCTCAGTCTACTATCTTTCCTTCCCTCACCCCCCCATCCATTTTCCTCTGCACCATCCTTACTTCCTCCATTCTTTTCATATCCCCCCATAAACATCCCCCCATTATGTATCAGCATTCACTGATCAGAGAAAATACTCAGCCTTTGGTTTTTTGGACTTGGCTTATTTCACTTAGCATGATATTCTCCAACTCCACCCATTTACCAACAAATGCCATAGTTTTATTCTTCTTTATGGCTGAATAATATTCCATTGTGTATATATACCACAGTTTCTTTATCTATTCTTCACGTGAAGGGCATTTAGGTTGATTCCACAATCTAGCTATTGTGAATTGAGCATCTATGAACATAGATGTGGCTGCATCCCTATACTTTGCTGATTTTTAGATCTTTGGGTATAAACCAAGGAGTGGGGTAGCTGGGTGAAATGGAGGTTCCATTCCAAGTTTTTTGAGTAATCTCCACATTGCTTTCCAGAGTAGCTGCACCAATTTGCAACTCCACCAGCAATGTACAAGTGTGTCTTTTTCCCCAAATCCATGCCAACACTTATTATTGCTTGTATTCCTGATAATAGCCATTCTAATTGGAGTTAAATGAAATCTTAGGGTGGTTTTAATTTGCATTTCTCTAATTACTAGAGATAATGAGCACTTTTTCATGTATTTGTTGATCACCTGTATACCACCTTCTGTGAAGCATCTGCCCAGTTCCTTAGCCCATTTATTGATTAGGTTCTTTGTATTTTTGGTGTACAGTTTTGTAAGTTCTTCATAAATTTTGGAGATCAGTGCTCTGTCTGAAGTGTGTGTGGAAAAGATTTTTTCCCACTCTGTAGGTTCTCTTTTCACATTCTTGATTGTTTCTTTTGCTGAGAAAAAGCTTTTTAGTTTGGATCTAACTGAGACTCTTCACCAAACAGAAGAAACTGTAGGCCTGAAACCTCTTCATGTTGGCTTAGGACCAGACTTTCTCAACATGACCACCACAGTGCAAGAAATAAAAGGAAGAACCAGTTCTAGTTTTTGTAGAGCTGTTTTCTTTAAATAGTGCTCAAAAAATACACACAATTAGAATAACTTGTTAGTGCATAAGGTTCCCATTCTCTGAGAGATGATTTAATGAAGTCTCAGAAAGTGAAAATTACTGCAACTTGTCCCTGATATTCTCAGAGAGTGAACCTGTAGATTATGCTATAGGCAACTCAGGCATCAAAAGTTATCATCTACCATCCTGCATTGAATATATTTCGGTGTTCTTTGGTGGGCAGTGCTGTGCCCTTTTTTCACTAACACCATGCTCTGAAGAACATATAAAATCTATTAAGACTGATGTTTATGCTCAAGAGATACCAGATATTTGATGTTCACATGCAGATTTTAATACCATAAAACACTTTCAAGAAAGTGGTGGGAAGGAAGAGGAAGTGACTGGAGTTGGAAGGAATCCCTTAGACATAAAAATGCATGACAGTCATCAGGTGCAACTTGGAAATAATGACCCACAGTTGATAGCAGGGTGAAAGGAACTGCAGAAATAACATCCCTTTCTTCTCAGTAAAAATATTTTCATTATTTGAAAATAATGGGAGTGAATTTTCCATAATTTATAAAATATTTTATTTCTATGAATATGCCACCTAGCTTACAAATAGAATAAGCTTATTTAGAACAATGAGCATGGGAGTTTGAAGCAAACTTGTGGGTTATATCAATTAAACCTGAATTTAAAATTGTTCCACAGGTATGGAAAAATGAAAAGTGCAAGTTTATGGAAACAGTGGGGGAAGACATAAATTTTAAGATTGTGATTTCAAATGAATGTGGTCATTTCAGATATTAGTATTTGTAAACAGCATGTCCATTGCTGTACATGTGTTTATATTGCAGAATAGTTGTGTTATAATTAATTTCAGGTCGCACATTTCTTGCCATAATTAATTTTGGTAGTAATGGTTTCTTATACCTCAATATATTGAATTGTTATCACCCATTTACTCATTTTGTGAATTACAAAATGATCTGTCCATCAATTTATGGTGACTAAACCTGACTTCACTGTTTTTCACACATTAATATCATTTCTGCAGTTTCCTTAAAAGTGTTAACATTTGGGGATTAACTGAGAAAACAGTATACTGTCAAGGAGGTAGCTAAGATCACTAAGACCAGGATAGAAGAAAAAATGGGAAAGTGATGATTTATTTTACTGTATCTTAAAAATGAATTTTATGAATGATTTGGTTTCTCAATCATTGGGGCCAATCTGTCTTTATTCTCTCCATTTTGGCATTTGTGATTTACAGCTCATGATAATGCTGGTATGTCTCAATAGAGTTACAATTTTATTGCATACAATTACAAACACATAATTCTATCATTATCAGTGATAGACGTGCATTTCAGAGCAGAAATATGATACAACATGCAAGAAAAAAGTATTTGATGTTTGGTGTTTGACACTGTTATAATGTTACTCTTTCAGTATTTTCTGATATTATGTAATGTAGTTGTGAAAAATGCATCAAGCAGCTAAGAAAACATGATACATTTTAAAATGATGACTTGGTTTATCTCTTGGTGTACATGGAAAGAAAGAATTGTATTTCTCACAAGATGTAAAAGAATGTCTATTATTACGAATTTATCTGAAGGGTCACTCATGAATTTTTAATTTAACATAAAAATTAAAAGAAGTTTGATTACATAAAAATTGAATATATGTTAATGACTGAACTCTCATTTGAAATTTCCTTGTGAAATGAAACGTATTACTTAGATATATAAACACATTTTTTTAAATCTTAAGGAAAAATTTGAATAATCCAAATAATCAAAATAAATATGGAAATAGATTGTCTTTGCTAACAAGCTACTCTATGAAAAATTCATATTAACATTGTATATAAAATAATACTATATTTTAAAATTAATATTGTAAGTTAAGTAAAATTATGACTACTGCTATATTTTCATTTCATTTATGTGCTTTACAGTTGTCAAAATATTTTGTCATATGTGATAAACTGAAAATTCCAAAGGAAAATTGACATTAATTGCCAGTCTTTTTAAATAAGAGCTATTATCAGCTTAGAATTATAAGGTGAATATTAGAAGAATTATTTAATACTTATATGTAATATTTTGTGTCCATCAAGAATATATACATATGTACTAGAACATATTAGGCCTATTAAAGTGTCAGTAATATGAAACTTCATGAAATTCAAGATTATACACATGGGCAAGCACATATATTAAATACATTTTAATGCCTGAAAATAAAATGAGAGAAATTAAGATAGAACCTTGCATACATTAATTATTATTTTGTACTATTAATAGAGACAATGAATATTTTTCTTTGATGCTCAAAAAATATGAGAGATATTTATGTCTGGGTTATACTTTTTCAAAGAATTCAAATTGGACCCCTTACTTTCTTCCAAATTGCTGTCTTTGATGATATATAATGCTTTAGAAAGTGGCTTGTTGATTTTACCTCTCAATAATTAATGTTTTCTCAAAAAAAAATAAGCCAAACTGTTGGCACATGCTTGTCATCCCAGCAACTCAGGAGGCTGAGGCAGGAAGATTGAAAGTTCAAGGCCAGCTTTAGCAACTTACTTAGGCCTGAAGCAACTTAGAGAGACCCTGTCTCAAAATATAAAATAGAAAGAGCTGGGGACTTTACTTAGAGAATAAAAAAAAAAAAAATCTCTGGGTTCAATCTCCAGTACTCCCCCAATAAAAAACTTCCTGTAAATTTCAAAGTTTTTAGAAATAATATACAACATTTTATTTATCCCAGACCTGGTGGAGTAGTTTAAATTTGACTTACTCATGTGCTCTAAAGAAATGGAATATTGGGGAAAATACATGTAAGTGTTTCCAATAATGAGATGTGATTCTTGAGAATAAGGAAGCAAATGATCAATGCTCTACAGTCATCCTAGCTTTTAGTTTTAAACTAGAACTTTGTTCCCATAAAAGCAATTGGAAAGATACCAATAACAGACAGACAAGGAGCATCTGCAATTTCAGGTGTGATCCTGAAGCGATCCATATTGTGAATGTGAAACTTGTGCAGCTTTAGACTCTATGACCTAAAAGTATATAGAAAGGCCTCCTGAGACCCAGATGTTTAGCAGAGATTTACATATCCCCAGCAAAATGGGATGTGAATCAAATCTCAAATGCCCATTGATGGAGTTTCAAAGTTCAGTAGATCCTAAATCCCAACTACTGGAATGTCCAATTTAGAACTCTGCATTACTCCAGTCATAGGAGTACACAACTTGTCAGCACTCCCCAGTCTATCCCATCCTATATTGGGGAATGGGAAGCTGAGAAATATTATAACCAGGTTTGTCTCCTAACCACAATGACTGGCAGCCAGGTAAGGCTGGCTGAGAGATGTTGGACTTAACTATGCCCAGCCCCTGACTTCAAGGGTTACATTGCCAAAAATAACACTAAAGAATAAAAAACTATTCATGCCAACAGTTTTGATCACATCAGAACTTTATTTCTCATTAGGAATCTTTTTTCATTTTTTTTAATCCATCTCCCATTTTGACTATTTGTAAGTACTTAATTATTTTTAATTTTTCAAATTTCATTTTATTTTACTAATTGGAAATTTTTTGCATTTTGTGTGTGTGTGTGTGTGTGTGTGTTTTGTGGGTGTAGGTGTGTGTGTCCTCACTACATTAATAGGTTTGAAATATATATATATGCAAATATATATGCATATATATACACAAATATGCATATACATATAGGCTTGAAATATACATACATATACACTTTGAAATATATATATACATATGCACTTATATATTCATATATACATATATTAATAAGCTGTAACTTTTATTTTAGTTGCTTTCTTTTTCACCGGTCCGTTTTTCAGCCTTACTTTAACTTAGCGGGGTTAAATTTATACATGATTTAAGTCCCCCAGTACTACAATAATACTTCAACACATAGAAGTGGGCAAAGGAAACCCTCAAACCAACAACCAAGCCCCAAGTAGGAATAATCAGAGTGAGCCAGTCTCAGCAAAAGCAAGGTGTAAGCAACTCATTGAGACCCTGTCTCTAAATAACATGCAAAATAGATCTAGGGATGTGGCTCAGTGGCTAAGTACCCCTGAATTCAATCCCTGGTAGCCAAACAAACAAACAACCAAAAAAACCCTTCATGACATTAAATTCCAGATAGCATATAATGCAATAATACTAGGTGATTTTAGCACATCATCATTATTAATAGTCAAGTCATCCAAACATAAAACAATTAAGATATTGCTGACCTAAAGATGCTATAAACCAATTGAACCTAGCAGACATCTACGGAATATTTCTTCCCCAAACAGCTGAATTTACTTGCTTCTCAGCAGTTCATAAATCTTTTCCAAAATTGAGTATATTCTAGGTCACAATATTAACATAAAAACACACACCTATGCCCCCACACAGTTCATACAATCCTTTTGTCCTATCAGATAATAACTGAATGGAACTAAAAATGAACAGCAAGAAAAATAATAAACATCACATATGCACATGCAGGTGGAAACATATTCTTCCAAATGAGGAGAGGAATGGATCATAGAAAAATTAAAGAAATAGTCAAGAAATTCTTACAAACAAATAAGAACAGAGACAAAACATGTCAAAATTTCTGGTATAGTATAAAAACAGTTCTCAGAGGAAAATTTATGTCATGGAGGGCCTACATTAAAAAAAAGAGAAATCTCACATGAGCTAATGGTCTTCCTCAAGACCTTAGAAAAGGAAGAATGAACTAATTCCAGAATCAGTAGAACACAAGAAATAATTAAGATTGGAGACAAAATTAATGAAAATGAGAATAAAAAAAGCATTACAAAGGATCAATGAAACATAGTTCTTCTAAAAGGTAAATCCTTAGCCAAACTAACCAAAATGAAGAGATAGAAGACCCAAATAAACCAGTTAGAAATGAAAAGGGAATTTTCAACAGAGACTTATTTGAAATCCAGAGAATTATTAAAAAATTTTTTGAAAATTTATGCTTCAATAAACCAAAAAGCCTGGACACTAGTCTCTAGACACATATCACCTGCCAAAATTGAACCAGGAAGATACAGAAAAATGAAACAGAGCAGTATCAGTTGGCTGACTTACATCAAGTAATAAATTGAAATACAAATTAAAAATTTTCCAAAAAACAGAGTTCTAGGACCAAATGGATTCCCAGCTGAGTTCTAACAAATCTTGAAAGAAGAGCTAATGCCAGTCTTTCTGAAACTATCCATGAAATTGAAAGGGAGAAAACACTCTCCCAAATACATTCTATGAAGCCAATAATCCTGAAACTAAAGCCATACAAGAACTCATTAAAGAAGGAAAACTATAGACCAATATCCCTGATGTACACAGATGCAAAAATCCTTAATAAAATATTAGCAAACGGCATTCACAAACACATCAAGATAATGTAGCATGATCAACTGAGTTTCATTTGGGGATACGATATATACAAATCAAAAAATGTAGCACACTATATGAATGGAATTGAGGACAAGAATTAAGTACAAGAAAGATAGGATCATCTCAATAGATGCAGAAAAGCCCTTTGATAAAACCAGCGCCCATTCATGTTAAAAATGTGGAGAAACTAGGGAGAGAAGGAACTTACCTTAATGTTATAAAGGCTATGTACAACAAACCCAAGCCAACATCATAGTGAATGAAAGAAAACAGAAAATATTTCCTATAATATTAAGAGTAACACAGGATGTTCACTTTCAGAGCTCTAATTTGACATAGTTATTGCAACTCTCAGCACTCTAATTCAATACAGTTATTGAAACTCTAGCTAAAACAATCAGGTTAGAGAAGAAAATTAAAGGGTAATTAAATGACTAGAAAAGGAAGAAATCATATTATCTCTGTTGGCTAATGACCTGATCCTATATCTAGAAGACCCACCCTCCCCCCCAAAAAAGAAGTCTTCAAAAGCTGATAAATTAATGCAGCAAAGTTGTAGGATTACAAGATCAAAATTTATAAATCATTTTTATAATACAACAGTGATTTAGCTGAGAGAAATCAGCAAAACTATCCTCTTTACAATAAACTAAAAAAATTTTAAAATGACTTGAGAATACAACTAACAAAGGAGGTGATATATCTACAATGAATATTATAGAACACTGTAGAAAGAACCTGAAGAACTTAGAAGATGGAAAGAACTCCAGTGATCTTGGATATGCAGAATTAATATTGTCAAAATTACCATAGTATCATAATATACCGATTTAATGCAATTCCCATCAAAATAAAATGACTTTCTTCATAGAACTAGGAAAAAAAATACAGTCCTAAAATTCACTGTGAAAACAACAGATGTAGAATCACCAAAGAGATCCCCAGAAAGAAGAATGATGCAGATGGTATCATAATACCCAATGTCAAATTATACTGCAGAGTCATAGTAACCAAAAAAGAATGAGAGTGAAATCGAAATATTCATGGAGACCAGTGGAACAGAACAGAAGACACAGAGCCAAGGCAACATACTTACAGTCATTCAATACCAAATAAAGGTGTCAAAAATGTATGTTGGAGAAAAGTTGGTCTTCCTAACAAATGATGCTCAAGAATTAGATATTCATATATGAAGATTGAAACTAGATCTGTTCTCTCACCCTTCACAAAAAGTGAATTAAAAGTGGATCAAGGACTGAGGAGTTAGACCAGAAACTTTGCAACTACTAAAAGTAAATATATGGTCACCATTCCATCATATAGGTACAGGCACTGACTTCCTTAACAGGACTCCCACATCTCAAGAAACAAAACCAAGGATCAATAAGTAGGATGAGATCAAATTAGAAAACTTTTGTAAAGTTAAGAAAACATTTAAGAGCAAGAAGAGAGAACTTAAGAAAATCGGAGAAAATCATTGCCACCTGCTCTTCTGACAAGAGCTTAATTTATAGAATATATAAAGATTACAAAAAAACCTAAATGCAAAGCAAAACAAAACAAAACTGAAGAAAACTAGAAAATAAAATAAAAGAACCCAATCAGTGGGCAAAAAAACTAAACAAACATTTCTTAAAAGAAGAAACACAAATGATCCAAAAATTTATGGAAAAATGTTCAACAAGCCTAGGAAACAGGGAAATGCAAGTCAAAAACTACACTAAGATTTCATCTCTCTCCAGTCAGAACAGCAAGTATCAAAAACAAAAAAATAACAAATGCTGGTGAGGAATCATACATTGTTAAACAATTATTCAGAAGAATATGAGTCCACAAATTATTTGAGGTATGTGTGACAATCTAAGGGTCTGACATATCATAATTTATGTAACAATAAGAGAGGAAAAGAGAGGACCATCGTAACACTTATTTTAATAGTTAAAAACTTAAATTTTCTGAGATTTTCCAAATAGATTGAACAACAGATAACCAAGGAAAAAATAATCTTAGAAAAAACAACATTTGAAATGCTGCATATCATAAACTTCAGAAAACTAAATATAAGAAGCCATCATGATGAGAATAATGAAACTACTTATTTATAATTAGAAATAGTGAAATCTAGAAGACAAATAATATTATTTTTAAATACTAAAAGTAAACAATCAATTTTCAATGTCCATATCAAAATTTTATAGTATACTAAGATGAAATAATGACTTTTCCAGATACTTAAAAGGTGTGATAGTTTGTCATCAGTAGAAAACTCTTAAGATTAATACCAGATAAAGTTCTCTGGGTTGAAAGAAAATTTTATGTCAATGGGAATTGACAATAAAAATTCAGGAAAAGCACTAGACATGCTAAACATAGGTGTAAGTGTTCAAGATCATTATTATTTATTTACATAACTGTCCATCAAGAGGGTACAGTTTATGATGAGGTTCATAACATATCCATAAACCAAAGTTTGTGAACACAGCAGCACAATGAAAGCTGAATTAGCATAATATGCTATTTTTAATTTATTCATATATGCTCTGGTAAAATAAAAATTTGAAAAACCTAGGTTAAGAATATATATTTTAATGCTTTATCAAGTGACAAAAATAGATGTACAGCTCACAAATTCACTAAAGGAAACAAAATTAAATTGAATAACAGAAAAATCCAAATGAAGGCAGAAATCTTAAAACCAAAAGAAAGAAAGCAAGTCAGAAAAGTAGAAAACATGTATCAAGATGTTAAGTTTAAGCCCAATTATGTTAGTTATTTCATTAAAGTAAGTGAACTAACCACTCTCATTTAGAAGAAAGATAAGGAAAATCATTCTTATCATTTCCAATCAACATTGTACTAAAGATACTAACCAATAAAATTATATAAGAAAACACTTCGCTTAATGATTAGGAAGAAATAAAATTATCTATATTTGTAATTATCATGATGATCTTAGAAAATTCAAATAAAATGCAAACTACTAAACCTAGCATTATAGATCTAGCAATGTGATGAAAGATAGTAGCAATTCTCAAAACTCATTTGTATATGTGCACACCAGTAAGACATATTGGGGAATTAAACTGAAAAAAATGCAATTTAAAATTATGTTGACAACTATAAATACCTAGGAATGAATTTAACTAAACATGTGCAAGACCAGTATATCAAAAATAACCATTCTGGAGACATTAAATAAGACCCACAAATGGAAATATAATATGATAATGCTTACAAAAAATTAGATCCATATAAGATTTTTTTCTGAAAAGTAAATTATAAATTTGATATAATTACTTTTAAAATCCCAGAAGTTTTTTTCTTTTGTACAAATTGGCAAATTGATTTCAAAATTCACATGAAAGGCTAAAAATTTAGAATGCCCAAGAACATGTCGATGGAAAAACAGCCTAATACATTTTTAGCTTATATATATCATAAAGTATGTGATATTCATGACCACTTGACCAACATCTACGTCAAAAGACTGAACAGGGGAAATATTTCTCAATAAAGATATTAGAATATCTGTATATTTGTATGGAAACAAATTAGCTTTGCAGCTACCTTAAGATAATGAAACAGATTCAAGATGGTTAATAGAGCAAAATGCTAAGTTAGAACTCTGCATTTAAGGAAGAAAACAATTTCTATATAACCTTACTGATAGGGAAGTATTTTGAATGTTTGGGTTGGAAAGAATTTTTTAAATGTATTCGTTAGTGTTTGCAGTTATACATAATAGCAGTTGGTATCATTTTGACATGTTCAAAAGTGAATGAAACTTAATGTGCTTAAGTTCAATCCCCAGTAATTATACTCTCCCTTCCTCAGTCCCTAGATGGTCCTTCCTTTAATCCTTTAATGTATTGATCTCCCTTCTGGGAAGTATTTCTTAGGTTACAAAAAAAAAAAAAAAACCCAAAAAACAATAACAAAAAACAAACAAACAAACAACAAACAACAAAAAAAACCCCTCACTAAACAGAAATGTAAAATTTGGTAAAGTACCATTTATTATAAATGAAAATCTTTAGGTAAATTTGAGAGGCATTATTTGAATTATGTACATTAATTTATATCTATATTCTAAAAAGAACTATTGAAATTAATAATAAAAAGACAGAAAACAATTTGGGAAAAATAAAAGGTTAAAACACCTGAAAAGCAACTTCACAAAAAAATATAATTGCCAATCAGAACAGAAAAATTGCTCAATATCACTTTATCAAGCATTAATATTAAATCATATTAAAATGAGATGCCATTTCATACTCATGAAAATAGTACATATCAAAGAGTGCTAAGACTAAATGTTAGTAGAGTTGTGGTGTGAATATTAAATTGCACAAAACTTTTTTAGAACTTGGAAATTTCTAATGATAATAGATTTACATCTACCCTATGGCAGAGTGGTTCATTGTGCATGTACATTTAAAATAATGAACACATACATGAGTCCTGCCAAAGACTTGGCTGAAATGTCAAAAATTTTATGCAGAATAGCTAAAACTTAAATGCTCATCAACATGAGAATGGATAAATACTTATTTTTCAATTTAAAAACTGCTGATGCATTCAACATGGCCTGCTGAAACAATGTGGATCAAACTTCTGATCACATTGAATTTGTTTTCTAAATTAATACATTGATACTTGGAACAATGCTTACTAATTTCAAAAACTTTATATTGATGGAATGAATTTCCACACAAAAATAACGTATTATGAATCTCTATTTATTCCACATGGATATCAAAACAAGTCTCTGCATAGAAATGTTAGTATATTAAATAGTTGGGGTGTTTTCTGGGAAGAAACTCAAAGAAGACCCTGGAATTCCAAATATCATTTATCTCAATTGAACATGTGAATATTCTTGTCACATTTATTAAGTATTATATTTAAGTGTACATGTTTTTTATAAGCATTACAAATAAATACCAACATAAAAATGTGTAATAAAATCGGAAATATGGATTTAAGTTCAAATTTTTAATGAATATGTTTATGACCTAGAAAGGCAGCACACTATTAAGAAATTAACTGATGTTGTTAGATGTCTTGGATTTAAAGAAAAACTGGATGATTTAACTTCTTTAATATATAATTTATCTTTGCAGTAAAATATGAGCAGTAATCACATTTACCTCATATATTTATAAAAAATAAAAGAATTTAGTACTTATTAAATCTGACATAATAAAAGCAATAAGAACTCCATAAATTTTAATTCTTTTGGCTAAATTTACATGAATATATTTTTCATATCTCTAATGACTTATGAACACAACAAATTTTTGTCCTCATCATTATATCAAGATTATTCTTAAATTTGTTTTTAAACTTCCATTTTATGGATCATTATACCAAATGATGATGCTTCTAGTTGTATAATTTGCTTATGAAACGTGCTTTGTCACATTTATTAAGTTTTATATTTAAGTGTTTAGAAAACACATCTACAATATTTTTTCTTTTTATCAGAGTATTTGCGTTTTTATAAATATGAAGGAATATGACTTCAAAATTGTTTTGTTTTGTTTTTTGATACTAGGGATTGAATTTAGGGTCCCTTAACCACTGAGGTACATCTGAAACCCTTTTTATTTTTTATTATGAGACAAAATCTTGCTAAATTAATTAGGGCTGTGCTAATATTACTGAGGCTGACTTTGAACTTACCATCTTGCCTCACAGAGTTGCTGGGATTGTAGGTGTGCACCACTATGCCCAGATTTGAGTTTTGAAAAATATTTTATTCTTGGTGACATGTAACAAGTAGGAAATTACCCCAAAAGGAATTAACAAAAGGAAATTATTATGAACAGAAATTGTCAGCTATTGAAAGTTGCCTTTTAGATCACGTTACGCATTTTGGTATTTAAGAAAATCTTCAACATGATAAATACAAGACATTTAAATTATATCCAATAATAAAAGTGATTGTAACATCTGCTTCTGGACAAGATGGAATACATTGCATCAAACCTCCTCCCTCAAACAACTAACACATTTGTGAAACAATGATTTTCAGACATTGTACAGGATAGTGCAGCAAAACATTCCAGTTGAGCACTGCCATTGCGTTGCTGGTCAGAAGATGATTTCAGGGCCAAAGTACAAAAAGGAAGAGCCTGCCTGGTGAGTTCTGGCTGTCTCCACAATTTGGGATTTGGGGAAAGCAGATTTTTTATGAGATTAAGGCAATTGTAGTAGATTAGCCAGAGTACCCGAGAAGAGGGAGCAGCAAAGAAAGAGCGAAGAGAGCTGAGAAAAGGGACTTGCTAGTCTCCTCTATAGTGTTTAATAGCATGATGTTTCAGAAAATATCCAATATCAGGTAAACAGGAAATAACACCCCCTGGCCCATCCCCACCCCCTGAGCACACCCAGGGTCAGGTGGAAACATTGCAGAATGAAAAGATGACAATGGTTAGAAATCTCAGCAGAGTACTACTTGAATTGTGGAGCAAAATTAAATTAGTTCTAGAATAAAGAACAACACTTGACACTGAAACACGTTAATATGTACAACGAATTCATCAAATAAAAAAACTTTAAAATTAAGAAAAAATTTCCTGTAAGAACAATGAAGGGAGAAAGGTGGGGAAATGGAGAGGGAGGTGGGGAGTGTATGACTATGATTGCTGACATCTTGCTGTTCAACACTGCTCCCCAGATACTAATCAATGAAATAAACAAGGAAAATTTGATAGAAGTTATATTAATTAGTCCAAGAAAGCAAATGCTTTCATTATTTGAAGGTAATAAAATGTGTGAAAAGAAAATCTTCTAAAACGAGAAGAAAAATTATTGCAATTACAAAATATGCTCATAAATATATTGTTTATGAAGCAAATGTACAAAAATCAATAGCATAGCATAAAAGTACCTAGGATTTAATCTAACAAAATGTGAAAAAGTTAACAAAAACTTCATTCAAGAATGAAAAACGAAAATAAATAAAAATTGCAAATTTTAGAAAGTGTTCAAGGCAGGTCTAAAAACTTGGGGTTATTACTGCATTAGATTTTGAAGTTCAGTATAAAATATTTATTCAGCCTATAGATTTCTTGCATGAATAATTAATTAAATGGAAAAGAACAGAGTCCATAAGAATCCCTCATATATGAATACAAATTATGACACAAAGTATCATTGCACAACATCATAAAAGAACAATCTTTATTGTAAATTGTTTTGGGTTAATGCTGCATTCAAATTAAAATGTAAATTTCTCTTCTACCTCTCATGATATGTACATACAAAACAATCAATTCTAGAGGAAAGTATATTTAAAATTGAGGCAAAACATTACACTTTCTGAAAAATATCAAAGGACTATTTTAAGATATTAAATTTTTAAAAAAGCTTATTAAACAGACCAGAAACATATTTACTATAAAGAACTTACTGAAACAGTAGATATTATGTCAATTTCATCAAAGTACAGTAAAAAATTGTTACATTATGCAACAATGAAAGAACATATTTTCTGACCCCTCCAAAAAAAGCTGCTCATCATTTGAAAACTTATTATGCACAACTAATTAAAATCTGGACACCCAAAGTATTAAACAGAGGATCTATAAGAGAATATGTGATATTCAATAAACATAAGAATTTCAATTACACTAATATCCAGTAAAATGCAAATTAAAGCTGCAAGAATAAAGTTTGATATGCTCACTGACAATACTGTATGCTGGTGAGAAAGTGGAGAAATAAGAATGTTTTAGGTGCTACTGGGAGTATATATTAATCCAACTACTCTGGGATGGCTGAATTCTAATACCCATCATAAACTTAGTTTGGGATCCAACATCTTATTCCTAGGTTATATAACTAATAAAATGAATATACATATGTTTTTATAGTAGCATAATTCTAATGACCTCAAATTTGAAAGAATTTTAGTGTCCACTGTGTTATATTTATGTGTTTCTATACAGCAATACATAAAATGTATGAATAGCAGCTATACAAAAAACATAAATGGTTGAATCTCAAAAGCATAAAATTGAGCCTAAGAATCACACATCAAATAAAATGATGAAAAAAGAAAAAAAATACAGTATATATGTTTCCTATTTAATAAAGTTCAAAATATGGGCAAAGTTTGTGCTATTAAAAATCTAGATGGTGGTTAACTTTGGGAAGGGGGGAGTTGTTTTTGATTGAAAGGTATACTTATTTGTGTGTGAATGTTCCATTTTTTCATTTGAGTAGAAGTTTTATGACATTTAGTTGGTTAAAAATCACTCAACCTCACAGTAAAATTTAGTGCTTTTTCTCACTATATAAAGAAAACAGCTTCATAAAATTGTTTGTATTATATTTTATTTTTTGTTAAATCCTAGTTCTTACAGAAAAAAATTATCCTATTTCTTAAGTACCTACCACTGTGGTATAAAAGTAAGGGAATGGGCAGTGAAAGAGAGCTTTCCTGGCTGTATTTTATAGGACAATTTCAGCACTGGTATTGCCCAAGCTGCATAGTGATAATAAAAAGCAAACTGATTTTTAGTCAAATTTATTTCTGTTTTAAAATTCCTTGCAGATAATTTGTTCACTTCCAGCCCACATTTATCACTGGGCAATTATATGCACATTGCATACGTGTGTGTATCTGACATTTATTGATACATTTGGCTCACAAAAATCTTGCATATAGAAAGAGGCAATGGACCAGTTTTACAAAGCATAACCCTGAGCATGCACCATTTGATTTCAAATGGTCATTTTTTGCTGTACCTTCGGTTGTCTAGGATTATTTGTTTTATTCTCACCTTTATATTCATTTAAATTCAAAATTTCAAAGACATTATTTTTATCCTCCTCCCTTAGTTCATTTTACAGGCATTTTATAGGCATTTATTCTTTTTCAGGTTTTGTCTTGTTATCAGAAATGAAAATATAAAAAGTGCATTATCACTTTGGAAAGAAGTTTACAGTCTACCAAAATTAGAGTAGTAGGGAACGAGACAACAGTGATCACTTAAATTTAATGTATAAATGCTAATTTTTATAGTAAGTTGACCATACTTCTATAATGATTTCTACATTTGCACACTCTCTACTTTCCACTCCTTCTCACTCCCTCCACCCACTTCCCCACAAAAGAGATGTAATTGTCTTAAATATGAATGAATCTACTTAAAGTACATTTCTAATTGTTTCTTTTTCCTTGCTCAAAGACCTTTAGGTTATCACTTCTTTTGTAAATTAAAAGCTAAATAGCTTTGCCTGACATTAAAGTCCATCAGACTGTTTTTCAGCAAAATCTTTCAGCACTTAAAACATGGATACTGAATGTAAAGTTAACTCTTTGGGGGTCCAGCACACTCAGCTTTCTTCGTCCTTCTGTTAAACCATAACTCCTAGAGGACAGGACCCGATGCAGTTCTCAAATAGTTTTCACATATCATGATAATATTAGGTACATAATAATTTCACCAAATAGTGAAGCATGTCATTACAAGCAGTTCATCAGAGAATAGAAGTACAAAAATGACAATGAAACTTTCTTGAGAAATATGCAATAATTTTTCAAGCAAATGTCTAAATACCTCTTGGTGACAGAAACAAATATATTTAGATTAAATCAAAACTAAGGCACCTATGAAAATCCTAACATTGACATAATAGTATATAATATTACAAATTAAATATTCCTTAAGTGTAGATATTAATTGTGATTTCTATAGAAAACTGGAAGCCTATCAGATGTAATTGTGAAACAGATTTGGGTAGATAGATAGAGGGTGACTCTTTAGAAAAACATCAAAGTCAGTGCTGTCTTTTGCCAAGTCAGTACTGAGTACATATTTGTTCTGAATCTTTATTCGAAGAAAAGAAGTTGTAAAACAGAGTGAATTAACAGAGCTAATCCAGTCTGTTACTCTTTCTGAAGTGTGATGTGGCAATGAAAACAGTGAATCAGAAAGCAAAATCAGTGGCAGAAGAATGCCTACCCAGTGAACAATAGGATGCAAAGTACCCAGTAGTTTTTATAATTCCAAACCTATTATTTTTTTCTATCTGAGCTCAAACCTGGTACCATATTTGAAGGTAACACAATAATTTAGTATTTAAAATTCAAAATTGAGAATATTTTAGTGAAGTAGTTAATATTTTTACATTAAGAATTGGTTCATATTTTACTTTTTTCTTAAATTTAAACAACTTCATTGATAGCTTTAGCAAATTTCATTTATTTAAAGACAGCACCAATACTTTGTGGTATATTGCTAGGTTTATTACTTATCGTCACTATTTTGCAACATTTAAACCAGGTTAAATAAGAAATTCAAGCTTTTTTCCTGATGCTCCCACCTTGGACAAAATTAACAAATGTTTTTCATCTGACTTTACTAAATTTTTCTAAAGATTCAGACGTGCCTAATTCATAACAAAATAAACAATTTAACTCAGTTACTGTGTTATCTCTATGTATTGAATAAAATTCAAGTGTTAAATAACACTTTTCCTCTAATAACACCCCCACTTGGATAACTGAAGAGAGATGAGAGTCAAATTAATTTAGAAGCCACATTACATCTCAGTAGTTTCCATAATATTTACTTACTTTCAGAATCCAAACAGGGATATGTTTAAATTTCTGATTATATGTCAGCAGATATTTCATTTTAGATTTTTTAATTAAAAATAACCCTTTACATATTTGGAAAGACTTATAAAATTGTATTTCAAAATTGTTTTTCCAAATATTAACTTAAATAAAATTCAAGAGAAATATAAAAAAGTGAATTATGTATATAACTCAGCCATCTATATATTGGTCTATATATACATTATACTTTCATTTGAAATTACTACAAGAGTTTTCCAATATTAATCCAAATGTCTATAAAGATCAATTTTTATTTCTGATCTGATTGCACTTATATACATAATTATTCCCAATTATATTTGTGTATGCAACTGAATATACATTTACTATATGTACAACACACATATATGTATATATTAACCCTTTCTTTTTTAATTTATTTTTTAAATATTTTTGTTCTAATAAGTTGTACATGACAGTAGAATGCATTTATACATTTTGATAGATCATACATAAATGGAGTGTAATCTCTCACTTTTCTGATTATACATATTGTAGGATCACCTTGGTCAAGCAGTCATATATGTGCATGAGATAATAATGCCTGTTTCAGTCTACTATCATTCCTACCCCCTCCCTTCACTCCCCTCTACCTAATATAAAGTGACTCTAATCTTCCCTATACCACCACCCTTATTGTGAATTAGCATTCCCATATCAGAGAAAACCTTTAGTCTTTGGTTTGTTGGATTTGGCTTGTTTCACTTAGCATGATATTCTCTAACTCCATACATTTACTAGTAAATGCCAGAATTTCATTCTTCTTTAAAGCTGAGTAATATTCCATTGTGTGTATATGCGTATGTATATACATACGCATACACACACACACACACACACACACACACACACCGCATTTTATTTATCCATTCATCTGTTGAAGGACATCTAGGTTGGTTCCATATTTTAGCTATTAACCCTTTCTTGATGTACTCTTGTTTAGACATAACTATTTAAAGCCATTTTATTTAATTTTGTCATTATATTAATTCATTTTCACAATTACCTCCCCTGTTCCAACGTTGTATTAATGAATTCTTGTTGTGAATTTGCTTATGGTGAAACTAAAGAAATAATAAAAATGTTATGCATATTAACCAGAGCCCCCACTAAATGCACAGGGTCATATGTGAGGTTTCATTTATTATACATCTAGATATTTAAAAGCTTTGAAGCAGGACATAACTTTACCCTCACCCCTTTCCCCAACTAATCCCACTCCCACATTCCCTGCAAAGGTCACCAGTACAATCCAAGTGCAACCAAGAGTCTCTTGGAGAGCCACATTTCCTCTTAAGGCAGTCCTGGTGCATGTTCCCTGAGGGCCTGTGTAGCTCTGCTGGGTCTGGAGAGGACAAAGCTGGAACTGAATAGAGGATTTCTGAACCAGAATGGGATTGGCCTGGCCACATTCCCCAGGGAGCTGTTGGCTCCTCTTCTGTGACTGGAAATAACTTTATCCGTCCTGGATTCCCAGTTAGTTAAGAAGGTCTTCCACACTGAGAGGATCTGAACCCAGGGAGGAGGGAAAACACACCTACAACTGTTGAAGCACACTCTGTGGGTGGTTAGCTTCAAATAAAGTGGTCGGATTTCCAAAAGTTGAAGCTGTATTTTTCTCATTCTCAGCTACGACACACTCAGAGATACATACACTGACTTAATGGTGCTCTCAGAGCCACAATTTTAACAAGAAGACTTGATTTAGCTCACACATTCCTTCCAACATTTATTTTGGAGTCAGCAGAGTGCCCAAAAGCATTTTTGCTAGGATGAGAGAGACAGAGAGAGGTGTGCTCAGCATCTGCAGCAGGCAGAACCTTCTAAAATATACAGGTAAGTCCAGGAGTTACTCATTGGCAAAAATCTAAGGATGTACTTTAGTGTTGCTGCTAAAAATTAATCATACAGGTTTAATTCTAAAACAGAGTTGTAGAGTATCTTTGGAATGAGAAAAATGTAAATTTGGTATGGATTACAGCATGCACATGCATTTTTGTAATTGGGTTTCTTATTGCCTTTATAATGTTAAAATATCTGGCTCTAATTTTTAATGGTCCTTTGCATATTTTAGACTAATATTACTTATAATAATGTAGTTAACTTGGCATCTTCAAAGTATAGTACTGATCTTAGTGACAGTAGTATGCACTGAGAAATAACAAAATATGTGCACATTTTTTGTATCAAATAAAACAAGGTCTTCTACTTCAGCACATTTTGTTATGAGTTGCCAAGGAGACTAGAGGAGATAGTTCCATGGAGGATGCTGAAAAATACATGGCAAAATCACAGTTTAGGAAACAAATTCTTGTCAAGTATTAAATTCCCCTAGTTAAAGAAAAGTCTAAAGCCTGTGGAAATATGTAGGAAGAAATATTCCTGGTGCACAAAAGCACTTTTAAGCACTGTTGAAGACAACTATAATTATTCTTTGGAATGGCTCATAAAGAAGAGACATAGGTTATTATAGCCATTTTAAGACAGAGTTAGAAGCTACACTAGGGACTTGATGTAGCAGTGGTACCCTACCTAGTCTGAGTGGGTTGGCAAAGTTAGAGAAAAGGTAGTATCTAAAAGGATAGGTTTCTCATGCTGAGAGGTACGAGAGGAAAAAGATCATCCAATGCACACACATGTTCAAGGTCCAGAGTTAGGTAAGATGTAGTTCTCAAGGGAAAAAGGCTGAAACAAACTGGTCAGGAAGATTTTAGAATCTCGTCTAATCATTTGCTAAGACATTTATATGTTTTTATCAATTACCTTAAGTTGAAGCTCATGCCATGTTATGGTTTGGATGTGAGGTGTCCCCCAAAAGCTCATGAGTAAGACAATGCAAGAAGGTTAAGAGGAGAAATGATTGGGTTGTGAGAGTCTGAACCCAATCAGTAAATTAATGGTAGGGTGTGGCTGGAGAAGGTGGGAAATGGAGTGTGGCTTTGGGTATATATGTTTGTATCTGGCAAGTGGACTCTCTCTGCTTCCTGATCACCACATAAGCTGCTTCCCTCTGCCCCACTGTTCCCCCATGTTATTCCTGTCTTACCTGGAGCCTTGAGAAATGGAGCCCGCTGTCTATGGATTGAGATCCCTGAAAAAATGAGCCCTCAAATAAACTCTTCATCCTCTATAATTGTGTTGGTCAGTTCCTTTTAGTCACAGCAGCAAAAAGCTTACCAAAACTTGTGGACAACCATTTTTCACTGTTATATGCACTTTTCATTTAGTATGCATTTGTCTATCTATATCTCAGTCTAGATCTACATATATTCTGTTAAAAATTGCCACTTAACTTGCTAAGCTCCTACAGGACAAGGATATCTAGAATCATTAGGCCATTGTAAGTGACTGTTTAAATATTAGTATATAGTATAAAGGGTGCTGCTATCACTATTAGGGGAATATTTTTTCCATGTGACTGTGCCTTAAAGAGGGTAGAATTTAATTTTTCTCTTTCTCTTCTTTCTCAAAACCTTTTAAAACTTAATATGCAATTTATTTTACCAATCACTAGCTACCCTAATTCATTCTTCATCTTTTTTAATGCTGATTCATGATCTACATCAGTATCTTTGGACAGTCTCCAATGTAATGCAGAAAAATCATTAAAAGTTTGTGATTCTTTATTTCTGTGCTATAAGTCTTTATGCCTATTTTGGTTACAGTGGATAAATTTCAGAATGAAATGTTTGTATGTGAAAAAGCAGATGATTTGTATAGAGGCAGGTGAGTCATGTGTCAAATCTTTAATAAATAAGCACTAAAAGGAGCTGGAATTATAGTTGAGTGGTAAGTATTTGCCTAGCATGTGCCTGGTCCTAGGTTCAATCCCCAGCACTGCCTATAGGCAAATAAGCAAATAGTAAAAAGTGAATTCAGTCATTTTTCCATTAAACTTGTCTCTATTGTCTCTTGTAATCTATTTTCTATCATGTAATTTTGACTGTATTCTTGTGTTATTATTTGTACAAGCTTAGGAGGACATAAAAGAGCATAAACCAGAACTGGAATATATAATAGAGAGAAGCAAGAACATTAGAGATGCAGGTAACTAGAGTAACGAGTGAAATATATAAAATAATTATGAAATACATAAAATCATCAAGATGCCAAAACATTTATGAAATATGTTTCCATAAATTGAATTTGTTCCTTATTTAATATTATTTTCCTTTATTTATTAACATTGTATTCTGGTTAAAGTTTTGAGTTTTTTAAAATATCTTAAATTTAATATCTCAAATTTAGTAAAATGATGTTTCCTTACTTTTTCCAAATCAATGTAATATTATGCTCAGTTTCCTATAGTGGTCTGGTGTATCATTCAGTGGAGGGAAAAGCTATCTTAACTCCGCAGCTTTGATATTATTGACCTTGTCAGATGTGGAAGGATGACGGAACAGAACACACAGTTTTCAGTGGTATAAACTGATTATATTCAGTCAACTTGACATTTAAGGATCATTTCTAATCACATTTAGGGTTGAATCTCTTGCTACTTTTTGTAAAGACTTTCTGAACCTTATTGACTGTTGAATTTAAGAAGGAATTGTCTGATCCTTGAGAAAAAAATACTTGTCAATTAGGAAAATTGGACAGTGATAAAGGAATTAAACGCAAACATAAAAAGGAAAAATCCCTATTTTAATTAAGAGAACTAAAATCTACCATGAGAGATGTAATGGGAGACAGGGCATATGACATTTTCTTCACAGGTTTCATTTTGTTTCAAAGATATGTTGCTCATGAGTAGCTCCTTTGTACTAATTGTAAAAATGGACTTCCATCTTATTCATGTATTGAATTCTAACTACATACTTTTAGGAGAAAAATCACAGGCAGACAAAATTGCCTTTTATAATTCCACAAACTCTTTCTAAAAATTTTTTATTAGTTTATTTTATTTTTGCAGGAATAGGGATAGAACCCAGGGTCTCACATGTGCTAGGCAAGTTTTCTACCACTGGACTACACTCCTGACCTCCTTTTAATTTATTATTTTGTTATTATTATTATTATTATTATTATTATTTAGACACTTGTTAAATTGCCTGGATTGTCCTCAAAATGGCAATCTTTCTACCTCAGCCTCCAAATTACTTGGGATTAGAGTCAGACATCACCATCCTGGGATTCACAAATTGTCCTTTAATTTCTAAAACCCCAGAACTCAAAATCTGGAAAGAATATGTGTTTTATTCATGGATTATTTCCTCTGAAGTAATGGAGGTCAAAATTTTGTTTGAATTAGTGTTCTACTTCTTACCTCTATTTATTTCTCTAATTCTCATTTTCTCTCTCTTTTTCTCTTTCTCCTTTTCTCCAATGTCTACCTACACTTCTACCTCTACCTCCATTTAAATCTGTTCTCTCTCAGAGAGAAACAAAAAAGCAAGTTAAATATGTGTATGATGTGATTTCATTGTACTGAAATTAGAATGAAACTGATTAAAGTCAAGGGCTATAATTCAACACCAAAACATTGGATGAAGTTTTCTATTCATTTGTGAAAAGATGATAAATCTAATTTGTTATTGCAACATATTTTCTCAGCTTCCAAATGCTAGCAAGATAAGAATGTACAGTATCAGGAAGGATGGTGGAATTCCCAAAGTTCTGTCAATTTCTACTATTCTCAAGATCTGAATTAAGTTCTCTGATTTATTATTTTAACAATCTTATAGTTACATTAATTTACTTTTTCCTTTATCTGTACATTTACCCATGCAAGTTTATATATATATATATATATATATATATAGAGAGAGAGAGAGAGAGAGAGAGAGAGAGAGAGAATGTAAATACACACATACACCATAGTTCCATCTCCCCTTGAAATGGGAGACTGGATGATTCATAAAATAAGTTATATCATTTTTTCTTTATATGTTTGAGTTAGAAAAGTCACAGAGAGAAATTTCTAAATCTGATGCATACTGAAATCATGATCTTGTAATATTCACTTTATTATAACGAAAGAAAAAACAAATCCCAATAAAATCAATCTCAAGCATTGATCCATAAAAATTGTTACCCAGAAGAGTAGATTCATATTAAAACAAATTTTTTCAGAAAAATAATATTTCAATATTCCACCAAAACCCAAGAGTCATTGACAATGATGTTTTGCCTATGTAACTTCAAATTAGTCAAAAGTACAAAGAAAATATCCCCCCATTCTCACTCCAAGTTCAATTTTTTTATTCCACTACTATTTAATTCCCTGCATGATTTGGAATTCAACTGTGAATAAGAGCAAATAAAATGTCTCAAAGATATATTTGTATTTCTGCTTAGAAAGTTTGCTCAGGAACTATTGGTAAAAATACTCTTCCTGAGGTCAATGCTTTTTAAATCTGACAAATATTTCCTAAGGTTAAAAGGGTAGCTATAAAACAAGGTGAAAAACAAAACCAAAACATTTAAAAATATTTGTTATTAAAAAATTGATAAAAATAAATAGGCATGAATAAATTAAGCAAGAAGAAAAGGAATCACAGTATATGAAGCTCATGTTAGCTCCTGTAGTGTGATTGCCCTTTGTCCTTGCCTTTCCAAAGAGCATTTAAAATTTTATGTTCCAGATATAAAATATATCTCAATTTTTTTCTTATCAATTATTTTATTTGTTCTAATTAGTTGTACATGACAGGAGAATGCACTTGTACATTTTGATAATTCACACATAAATGAAGTATAATTTCTCATTTTTTCTGATTGTACAAATTATAGGATCATATTAGTCATGCACTCATATGTACATGAGGTAATAATGTCTGTTTCACTCTACCATAATTCCTATCCCTGTACCCCTTCCCCTCCCTTCACTCCCTTCTACCTAATTTTAAGTAACTCTATTCTTCCTTGGCACCCCCTGCCCTTTTTGTGAATTAGAGCCCACATATCAGAGAAAACATTAGGCCTTTGATTTTTTGGGGTGTGGCTTATTTCACTTAGCATGATATTCTCCAACTCCATCCATTTACCTGAAAATGCCATAATTTCATTCTTATTCAAGGCTGAGTAATATTCCATTATAACACTTTATTTTTATTCATTCATCTGTTGAAGGGCACAGAGGTTGGTTCCACAGTTTAATTATTGCGAGTTGAACTGCTATAAACATTGATGTGGCTGTGTCACTCTAATATGCTGATTTTAAGTCCTTTGGATATAAACCAAGGAGTGGGATAGCTGAGTAAAATATGGTTCCATTCCAAGTTTTCTGAGGAATCTCCATACTGCTTTTCATAGTGGTTGCATGATTTTGCATTCCCACCAGCAATGTATGAGTGTACCTTTTCTCCCATACCCTTTCCAACATTTATTGTTGCTTGTATTCTTCATAATTGCCATCCGGATTAGAGTGAAGTGAAATCTGACAGTAGTTTTAATTTGCATTTCTCTAATAGCTAGAGAAATTGAATATTTTTTCACTTATTTGTTAATTGATTATATTTATTCTGTGAAGTTTCTGTTCAGTTCCTTCACCTATTTATTGATTGGGTTATTTGTTTTTTTAGCGTTAAGGTTTTTGAGTTCTTTATATATCCTGGAGATTAATGCTTAAATGTTCATCATGTATAAAATTCAAATAACTAGAATAAAAATAAATATGTGTGATATGGATCAAAGCAACATACTTCCTTTGAATAAAATATCTCATTATTGTTTAAAATATAAACTTTCATATCTCCAAAATTTTCCATTGGCTACTTTCAGTGCTTCAAACTAATCTGCATTGGAATACTTATGATAATTTTATTTTTATATATTTTTTAAAGGGCTAAATCATTCAAAATATTCTTTCAAAGAGAAATTTATTTTTCTGGCAGTAAATGATTATGTTTTTTTACTTGATATAAATGTGCATAAATATTCTAAAATAAAGTGATGATTACTGATAGTTATGTCCACAAATAAAAACTTAAGAAATCCAAATGACCATTCTAGTTTGTAAATATATTATAAAAATAGATCCTATTAACTGAATTTTTTTCTTCCAGAATGTAACGTGTAATTTTGTGTTTAAATAAACACCTTTTATTATGATAATCTACTCTTAGAGAAATCTATGATCACAACAATCTGGAGTACTCTATTTTCTGTGATGGATTCTACTGTCTTCAAGAGTTCACAACCCTACTTAAAATCCATTTTAAGAAATTAAACACAGACTCTATGATTAGAATTATGCATAAAACAGAGAGAGAGAAAAAAGAGAAAGAGATGGGTAAGGGAATAGTATGATGATTATAATTGCCTCATTATTTAATATTAACATTAAAATATTTAAATAATTCCTAATTGACTATGTTGATTTTTATTTTATTGTGTATATTTACCTAAGATAGGAAAGTTAAAGTGCTAAATATTGTTAAATGTACAGATGCATCTCTCTGTGGTGATGTGCTCTAAATTCTGATTTATTTGGTCTTGAATTTCCTCCACATTAGTGTTGGAGAGGCTGCCCATGACAAAACTGTAGCTAAGCAGGAAGTTTCCAGAAGTGTGGAAGCATGCAGGAAAAGCATTCCATGAAGTTTTATACTAAATAAATGTAGAAGTTTTACATTCAGAAAAAAGGAGAAATAGGTAATTCACAATTATAGTAGTAAATATATGAATTCACTATATATAGTGTGTGTGTTGTATTATTCTTAGTGATTATAGCTTGACAATAAGATCACAAAATATTTTGTTTCCTAGATTAGCATCAAATAAGTAAAGAAAGTATCTGCAAAATTAATATTCACTGTGGCATGTAGAATGCTATATTATTTGCTGTAGTTATTTCACTAGTGAATTTAATGCCTTTGAAATCAGGACATTCCTCTTATGGAAATGTATATGCCCAAAATAACCAGCACAATGCCTTTCTCACAGCTGATGCTCTAAAAATGTCATAGGATGACTTCTAAATCTGGCACCATGAGAAATATAAAAACAGAGAGAAAATGGTGTCCTTAATCCACAGAAATTTTATAATTTATTGTTATGATAAAGTTCTATTCAAAAGTTTCAATCATTGCATTAGAAAACATAATCCAACATCAATGCCCTCAATCCTGCACTCATTTATAGAAAAACTAGTGAAAAAAAATTAGCCCTTAGAAAGCAATTCAAAAATCCTGATGTAATCCATTTATTTATAGCATGCCAGTTTCCTAATTCCAAAACTCAAAAACTATTTGAGCTAAATTTTTGCAAACAATTAATGAATGAGTACTGTCTAGAAACTAGGGACAAAGTCAGAAAATAAGCAAAAGGAAAGAAAACACAGAAAGTGGGTTGCAGCCATACTCACAGCACGATTCAATTCAGCTGCCATGGTTCTCGGATATCTGCCCTTTTACTACCACTTAAGCTGGAGTTCATACTGCCTTGATGGAAACCCTGGTATCTGAATAGTGGAGGCTGCTGGCCTCTCACTTGACCCTAGATTGCTACCCATGCCCTAATTCAAAGCCCCAAGATGCATGTCTGATTGGTCAAACCTAATCATGCAACTCGTCCTGGGGAGTCAGCAGTGGTCAAAATGAGTGTAGCATTTGAGTGTTTTGCTTCCTGTGATATGACAAGAATTTTTCAGTCATTGGGTAGCCAAATATTAACAGATCTCTCAAGAACTCTGTTTCTAATTTGAGATAGCATCTAGGTACTTGTATATTTTCTGTACTTGAGTTGTGTTTATAATTCCATACCCTAACATTCTATATAAGTGAGATTTGTATCAAGTTCTCATCAAGAAGCTATGTTTAATGCCAAGATGACGAGGCACAGTAATCTTTATTTTTGAAAACTTGTTCATATTTCCAAAAATCAAGGAGGAAATGCTTTCTTTATCAAGAAAGTAATTCTGAAATGGAATTCTTTCCACACCTCATCCTCCTATTAGACTAATGACTCATGAACCACAAGAGCAAAAATTATACATTAACCACTTTACTTAACCTTTTAGATTGACAAAGTTAAGTCTCAGAACAAGATGCACAATGAAGATTTTGTTTGTGGTATGGTAGTTAATAGAGTGGGCCAGCAGAATATCTAATTGTTTGAAAGTTACTAAGATTTACTTCTGGTGTGATATCAATTATGTTTAGTACTCTACTGATGTTTCAGAATAAGGTATCTTCTCAGAAATTTTCACATTCAAAATTAAAAATCAAAATTCTAAACTATGCATAGTTTAAAAACTAATAAACCTATGTTTTGTAATCACATTTATTTATTCATTTAGAAAGCAAAAATGCATATGTTATCTCTGAGGAGAAAAATAAAAGAGTTTCTTTCTTTGTTTTTCAAACAAAATATATGGCAAACAACTACTATATTAGAACAGGACAAACAAGCAATTTTGCTTCATAGAAGATAGTAGATCATAAGTTAATATTTTTAAAAAATGCATAATGAGCCCTATACTTTACACATAGTTACACCAAAATTATTAGAATTATTACAACTTTTTTTCAAAGAAACTGATTCATGTAGGGGACTCTGATAATAATTAAACTGATATGCTTTGATAATGCTGTCTGTGGGTTTTTGTTTTTTGTTTTTTGTTTTCTTTTTTTAACTTGAGTGTTAGATTTGGTTCCAAACAGCTGATCAATGTGTTTAATATACTAAAATTGGAATGGTGATGGAAATTCAGAATTGTTTTAAAATACTGCAAATAATTTTATTTTCTCACCTTTCTTAACCATTTCATATATACTATTTTTAAAGCTTTTTTGTTGGCCTAGAATTTTCAATATGCATTTACAACTAATCCAAGTCTACTTTCAAATAATACCATATTACTTCATAGGTAATCTAAGTACCTGATTATAACAGGTATTCCTAATTTGTTTTGCTGTCCCTTTTATCACTGATGTTATTCTTTTCACTTATACATAAGCCTACAAAGACGTATCATGTATACATAAGCATGCATAATCACATTAATACTATTATAATTCTGAAGAGGCATCTGCTGGATAAATTAAGGATAAGAAGAAGTTTTTAATTTTACATTTATTTATTCATTGTTTAATATTTTTCCTTTCTCCTTGTAGATCAAGTTTGTGAACTATATCATTTCCTTATCTCTCTCTACAAATTCTATATCATTGCAAGGCAGAAGTACAGGGAACAAAGTCTTTCAGTTTTTCATTAAGTGAAAAAGTCTTTATTTTCTTTTTCACTTTAGAAAAGTGAGTTTTCCAGGGCATAGAATTCTAAGTATGTGGGTTTTTTCCCTGAAAAATCTCCACTCTTGCCAGGCATTATGCAGGCCTGGAATCCCAGTGGCTGGTGAGGCAGAGACAGGAGTATCACATGTTCAAAGTCAGCCTCAGCAGCTCAGCAATGCCCTAAGAAACTTATCGAGACCCTGTCTCAAAATAAAAAATAATAAACCGTCTGGGGAGGTGGCTCAGTGGGTAAGCACCCCTGACATCAATCCCTTGGTACCAAAAATAGATAGATAGATAGATAGATATAGATAGATAGATAGATAGATAGATAGATAGATAGATAGATAGATATAGATAGATAGATAGATATAGATAGATAGATAGATAGATAGATAGATAGATAGATAGATGATAGATAGATGGATAGATAGATGATAGATACAAAAACAAATAAAAACCTTCCTCTCTTGTTGTGTATATGGTTTCTAAGGAGAATTTGAATGTAATTTTATACCCTACCTTCTTTCAAGATCTTCCTTTATCTTTGACATTATAAAATTTAAAGAGGATGTGCCTAAATATAGTGTGTTGGTATTTATCCTGCTTTGTGTTCTGTTAAATTCCTGAGTCTCTGGTCTTGACTCTAACATTGTTTTGGGGAAATTCTGAATCATTATTGCTTCAAATATTACTTTTGCTCCTTCCTTTTTTCTCCCAGCAGTTTAGGCTCTGGTATACTTATTTACATTTTTTTATCATTGTCTCACAGTCTTTTGGTATCCTGATAAGGCATTCTTTTTTCCCCTAGTACTTTTTCTTTTTCATTTCCTGTGTTGGAAGTTACAGTGTCATATCCTCAAGCTGAGATTCTTTCTTCAGTCTTTTGTCTGAGCCAAAACCCTGCATTTTTCATTTTGTTTCTGTAATTCTGATTTTGATCTTTAGCTTTTCTTCCTGGTTGTTATAATTTCCATTCAGTTGCTTACATTATTTTTCAGTTCTTGCATGTTGCCTGATTTTTACATTTAAGTCCTTAATATACATAACCATAGTTGTTTTAAATTTCTAGTCTGATAATTTCAGTGTTACTGCCATAATTGACTTTGGTCCTGGTGCTGGTTCGGTCTCCTTAAACTGAATCTAACATTTTATAAGACCTTTTATTTTTTTTCTAGAGAGATGGGCCTGATGAAATGAGGCCTGTAAGAATGGAGTGGTAAGGTCTGTAAGCAGCAGAAGCATTCAAGGACACATAAGGAAGAAAACATGGGTCTTATGGTTTGGTCTGAGTCTCCTGTGAAACTGTGCCCCGAACTTGAATTTCACATATGCTTGTCAGTTGATCTCCTTTCCACATGAGGAGGGACAAGTGATGGAGATGGGCCTAGAGTTGCGTACTTCCTTTCTCCATGTGACACGCTAGAGGCAGGTGCTAGAATTGTGTTTTTCCTTTCCTCTGTGTGACAGGCTGGAATTGAATACTTCTCTTCCCACACATGGAAAGCTACATGGAGTTAGATTTGAGTCTTTAACTTCTACTGTGTCTGATTGGCTCTGCTAGCACCTTAGCAGGTTATGCTCTGACATATTTTCTCCTGAGCAAAGTCTTTACTAAGTAGAATGAACTGTGCGTGTATATTTTATAATGGTTCCTCCTACTGCACGAACACATGGATTTTTCACTAATACTTACTCTGAGGACCTTGAAGAGTCCCTAAAGGTAAAACTCACCCAGTGTGAAAGCCAGCCTATGGTAGTGTTCTCCTGGAGTTTTCTCTCTCAGGCTTGCACACTCTGAGCTTCCAGTTCATCAGTTACAATCTGAGCTTTTCTCCCCCAGCTCTGGTTTGTTGCAGAAGTTTCTGTTAGTCAGTACTATTTGGCAAGTTGTGATTCTGTTATCTACCTGTCTATCACTTCAATTTGGAGAGCAGCAGTTTACCTTGCGACTTCACTTCTCTGACAAATGTAAGAAAACATAGTGATTTCTCAGGTTTTTATGTGTTGTTACGATGGAGTAGATACTTTCAAGCTCCGTATATGCTGGACTGATAACCAGAAGTGATGCTATAAACTTTTACAAAGTTTTAGTTATTGATTTACTATGTTTTATAGATACAGGGATTGACAAGGCATTTATTTATTTATTTATTATTCATTTATTTATTTATTAGTTTCTGTTGTTTGTTTCTTACAAGGATACACTCCATTTTATCTGTTTTCAAATTTGTGGGCAAAAATTTTCATAACGTTGAAACTTTATAATTGTCAAAATACTAGTATTTTGACTCTAGGTCAGTGATATTGACTCTGCTTTATTTCTAATATTAGTAATTTGTGTCTTCTCTCTTCTTTCGCTTTTCTTCTGGTTAACATGGTGACAAATTTATCAATGTTATTGATATTTTCATACAATAAGATTTTGGTTCTGTTTTTATTCTTTATTGTTTTTCATGGAGAGCTACATGGAGTTAGATTTGAGTCTTTAACCTCTACCGGATATGATTGGCTCTGCCAATCATATTTTTCCATAGTAATGAGTGATTTGTATTATTTGATGTTTTTTGCATCCACTAGACTTCTGTTGCTCTTTTTATTCTAATTTCTTAAGTTGTATCTTTATGTACAGACAAATAAAAGATAAAAACTAGACAACATAATTTAACTGTCAAATTCCGGTTAAGAAGCTCTATCTGCAGAGACCTATGTTCCTTAATTTTTTTCTTCTACCCATATGGAAAATGCCACCTTGCCTTAATGGAACAGATTTAGCACTGCATTCCACACAGTAGGAAGGAAAATTAAGTCACAGGGAAAAAGTCTAGCTAAGACTTTGTCTTTTTAAGAACACATCTGTTTAGATCTCATTGACAAAGACTGTGTGCCTCAAGGTCACCTGTGCCTTCCAGAGAGGGTGGAAATTGCACAGTTTTAGATGGGCGCATTTTCCTGAGATTATGAAGGCAGACTGGGTAATGCAGGGTGTATATCTGAAGTTAAATCTCTTAGTAAGTGTAATTGCATTCAATAGCACATATTCTTCAAAATAGTTATGGTAAAAATTTTACAGAAATAAAAGTGCTGAATTTGTCTGTAAAAATCACCATTCGAAAAACTAGTTATTTCATCAAAATGTCTCATGTACTCTCTAGTTTCTGGTAAAGAAAAACTGAATTGAACATATTTAGGAAATACTTTGCTTGACAATATTTTATATTTGTGTTTTTAAGTCTTATTTCAGATATATTCTTGTGTAACACTGTGATAATCTGGATAAACTTTTATCACATGATATCTATTTCATCAACTTGTTAATTCATTCAAATATATTTCCTATATGAGCATGGACATATGATGATTCAAACTTTAGAGAGATAAAAATAATGTTCAGCCAGCTACATTATTCTCACAAAGAAAAATCTTTAATTTATGTGTCTATTTCTTTGCTTGTCACTATATTTCCCAACATAATCTAAAGTTTGTTACAATTGAACATATATTGTGTTCTCTTAAAGAATAAAGCAATTTTATGTATACCATTTTTACTTCTAAGAAGTTTGAAGTAAAACTATTTTCAAATGAAACATGAAGATATTATCTGACTTTAAAAATGTCTGTAACCTCTCACTTGTGTTTTAGCTGTTGACAAATTTGAAGCAATTTTCTTAAATAAGAAATCAATATAAGGGGTAAATTATTATAAGCGCTAAACAATATTGTCCGCTAAAGTCATAAAATTGCCTTACATTATATGTTATATTATGTTCATATTATGTGTTGACAAAAAATGTACCCCAGCCATGAATATGGAAGTATAATATGTACATGTCCTATCATATACAAGCAATATATGTGTGTTAACATGATTTAAGAGAATGAGATATTGCCATTAAATCACTCACATTTATTAGCAAAAGGCAAAGTGAGGTGTGTAATTATATTGATTTTCTAGTAACTGAAAGAAAATTATTTGCAAAATAAAATTTTAATGTTTCAGCTTCACCAAGAAGGAAATCAAAGCACATGCTAATTTTTTTTTGTTTTACAGGTAACCTTCAGTCTTCGTTTTGTTACTTACTGGACACATGATGATTAATGAACCACCTAAGATCTTCAGATCTTTGATTATTATTTTTTAAAATGCAATGTTAATTATATTTATTCATATATTATTGTGAAAGTTTATTAAAGTCAACACAAAACATAAGTAGTTTCTGATACATAAGACATATTTTATAAGTATCAGATATTATTACCTATATATCATGTTCTAATTTTCTTTTTATTTTTATACTTCTTGAATTTTATTATCATTTTAAACACTAACAAATCATTATTTCCATTGTCATTCAAAAATTTCCAATCAGTAGTTACCTTATAGGGAATAAGAAGCATTCTCAAACTCCAGCTCAATATCGGGATTTTTATTATTAAGCAGGTGAGTGAAATCAGTCATGAAGATCAATATGTCTAATATAATATGGCACAAGGGTCAAATTTCAAGGTTTTTTTTTTTTTTGACAAGTAAGTGCATTACAGAGGAAGCAGGTAGCACAAATGTTAGCAAATATAGGCGTCAACATGGAAGATTAGAGACAAGTAGGAAACTGATTAGGTACAGAGGGATTGACTGTTGACTAATGAGCTAAATTTCACAGAGACTCTGGTATAGTGGTGCATACCTCTGATTCCAGCTTTTCAGGAGGCTGAAGCAGGAAGAGCTCAAGTTCAAGCCCAGCCCAGGTAAATTAACAAAACTCTGTCTCAAAATTTAAAACATAAATAAATAAAGAGGGTTGGGTATGTAGCTCATGGTAGTGCACTTGTTTCACATATTTTAGGCCCAGGGTTCAATTCTCAATATTGTGAAAGAAATATATATATGTATATATCCAGAACATGAGAAGGCAAATCAAAACATAATTTTAGGAGAATTAGGAATGAAATGAAGAATGGAATAAAGTGAAAAGATTAGACATTACAGCTTTGTTGTGCCATTATGGCACTTCGACAAGAAGTAAGGATAAGAGAATCATCATGGTTGTGTTTTGAGAAAGAAGTCCAAATAAAATTATTTGTGATGAAAAATGGTTAATCTTAATTGACAATTTGTCCATAGAGAATGAAAGGCAAAAAAAGGAAATATTTTATTTTAAAAGAAAATTTATACTTGTAAAATATTCATATAACAAATATGTGCTTTCTTCTGCCTCCAGAAGTTTTTCTGTGATTTAATAGAATAAGAAGAGGTAGCACCAATTTTATAGCAGTTCAAAAGTTCACCAATGTTATGGACAGTTTGATAACAGTAATATCAAGAACATTGTGCTTGTCACTTAGTTGGAGTTTCTTCCAAAATAAAGAGAAACAGCTAAAGAAAATGAAAGAATGTTAGGTCATAAAAGTCAAACAGGATGTGGAATAAAATTTTATAACTCACCTCCAGTCAGTTTAAAAAAAAAAGGAAGGAAACCAGAAGATTGTTTACCATGGCTGAAGAATGTCAGTGACTGACAGGTTATTCTCAGAATAATTGGAGATTTACAATGAAACTTGAAAACACGGAAGTACTGTAATAGCTACTTGTTGGTCATTGGTGTCACATGTTTGCATGCAAGTTATTCTGTCCATAAAGCATGGTTATATGTAGTTATATATAAACAAGTAAAGGTCGGTGTAGGGGGTTGTGTATAGAATAGATGGTGAAAAGCAGTATTTTTCATGGACAGTTCAGAGGTCACACATAACATCCACCAAAAATAAAATGAAATAGAACATTTCATCTGAGCTCCTCAATAGGACAGACTTGCTGAGTAGTCTTTCCATCTCCTGGGGGATGAATTTTGTGAATGATCTGAATAATGGAAATAAGACGGCGATAAGACACAGAGAATAAGGTTATACACTGACATTAAATATCACATGAATAAAAAAAGTTGGAACCAGGAAAAGGAAGAGCTTAAAAATAAGAAAAACTCTTTTCTGCATCTAATTTTCTGTCTGCAGTTATTCATGGGAGCTGAAACAATTTGTCAGGTCCTAAGAAGAGTATGTGCAGTACAATGATAGATCTTGATTTATTATCTCTGATCTGTTATGAGGAAAAGAAGGGGTTTTCTCTCTATGAAAATGATAAAAATTCCCCCACGCCTTGATAAATTTTAGTGTGAGATACTGTTCCAGTGCCTCTTTAGTTGTGTAAGATTTTGTTCATTGTGAATCATAGCATTTATTTCAATCCCTGATGAATGTTGAGATATGACCCCAATTCTAAGCTAATAATGAAAGGTTTGAATATTGCTTATGGTGCTTCTTCAGAAGAATGAGCATCCCCTAGGAGTAATCTGACACAGGTGAAATTATCACTAGATTTTCAAGTAAAGAAAATTTAGTCTCAAAAGCACAGACAACATTCCCCAAACACCATCTTTTGAGAGTCTTTTCTGGGACCACTCCTATTACCATTTCAGAATCAGTCGTGGATCATTCAGAAGAAAGAAAACATGTAATACTATGAATAGGAAATGATTAGAAGAAATGTTTTTTAAGTATAATAGGAAACAGTAATAATGAGGAATTCACAAATTAGAACTCTAATATTAGTGATAGAAGGTTCAGAGAGCCATCTTGCCTCTTACAGCTGAAATAGCTTACCACAAAGATCTCAGATCTCTCAGATCTGTCCTTGGAGAGGGCATATTTGTAGTTTACTGGATGAGAAAAAGCTGCTGCATAACTTGCTATAAAAGTGCCTATGTTCTAGGAGCCATGTTCTGAAGAAACTTGGCGTGTATCAGAAATTGCATACTGCAGAAGGTCCCATTGCTGGGGAAGCCACCTGTGCTGCAAAGTCAGATTCTATAGTAGCCAGGCATACCACAGAAGCCTGCATACCACAGAAAGAACATACTTTAATATGGTACAACAAATCTTCAAATACCTTCCTAAAGTTAATTTTTGTCATTTTCCCCATTAATCCAAAAGCTACCTTTTTCTGTTCAAGAAAAACAACAAATTAGTTATATAAAAAACCTTCATTATATATTTACTTACAGATTGTAGTATGAAAAAGAAAGGGAAAAAGTACTTTAATAACAAAACGTATCACATATAAGCCACTCTGAGTTCATATCTAGGTGGAGTATGGTGTCATACATTATTTTGTAAAATCAGATTATGTAGTTTTATATGGGCTCAATAAAACATTTTGTCTAGAACGTTTATTGTGTCCCTGATAAATTTCCCAACTTTGTGTCACTCTTGGATATGCTTGAAATGAACATATCTGTTTCTGTACTTTCTGAAATTTGGCAGTAACAAGTTTTCCACCTTTGGGGTCATAATTACCCTCTATTTTTATAGCAACATGAAGTTAGAAATTTTTCTTCCATCTATATGCATGGTATTAATTAAATTTTTCTTTCAATATTACTGTTTTGTCTTTAGTTCTAATTGAGTCAACACAAGTCATCTTTATGGGAACTTTGAAAAATATCATGTAACTGAACACGATAACCATATAACCTACCCTAATGTATCTCTTTTTCCCCTTCTTCCTAAAGACATACCATCTGACTCTCCCATATGCTTTTCTATAGATATGATGTTCCAGAACAAATTTAACCATTAATTTATTTCTATATATGCATCTTATATTATTTGATTCTATCCTTTATTTACTGAACTTCTTACTTTAATTTTTCTTCATCCATTTTCTTCTCTAGGCTACTGCGAAGCCTAAATTTTACATTTTTTGCTGTCAATTTCAATGAAAAACTTTGTTCCTCCTTCTAAGTTTTGTTTTAGTTATTTCGTGGAGTTTCTAGAGAATACTGCTTCAGCAATCCCTCTGTGACACAGTTTGACACTTTTAATGATATCAGTGTCACACTTAACTAAACCATCTCCCTTCTCTTCTAAAGTAGCAGTGTATCCACAAACACTACCAAGTTACTTCTAATTTGTCACAGATGATAAGTAACATTAGAGCTTAGACTAAGTTACTTTCTAAATTGTATTTGAATTATACTCTAAAAATATTCTACTGATATTTTATGTAATTTTTACTGCATGCGAATTTTAAGATTAAAATAAAATTACCATTAAAAACACTGTCCATAAAGATGATATTTTATGGAGATTAAAATGAATATGAAACCCTGAAAACTTCTCATTCAGTAAAGAAAAATCTCCAATCTGGTGTTCTATAATATAGAAAGTAACTCAAAGGAATACCCAATGGTATAATAGCATTCCCCTTCATTCCATTAATATTATGTTTCTGCAAGAAAACCTCACTATATATTTATCTTCTAATTCACCCTCAGCAGAAAAAGAGCAACAAAACTAAAAAAGCAAAAAATAAAAAGACAAATTAATATAAAGTAATTAAGATTTTGAAAAATACGATATTTTCATTTTCCTAAATGATTCTGAAAAATAAGATATTTAAAATACTTTGCTATTGTTGGATTAATTATCTTTCATTATATAAACTTTAACCATATCTTGTTAATATAATGAGAAATTTCACATAATGCACATGCTATTGTATATCTTAACCATGCTGCCTTGGTCACATTATAGATGTATCACTGGTGAATTTACATATAACTTTGCAGCTTTCTGATATACGAAATTATCAAATAGGTATAGGGATAAATTTAAGAATGTTTCCACCATACTGCTTCAGAAAGATGGGCAGAGAAATGCTAAAGAGGCAACAGATTATGACAGAGAAATCATGTAGATGTAGATGGCATTATCAAACATTCCAATACTTGGAATTACAAAATTATTACATTACAAAATTATGTTTATGAAAAGATTTGTAGCTTCTTTTCCCATTTATATAATGAAACAAACAAAAATATCTATACTTTGTGAAAGTGGCTACTATTTTTATGCTTGTAATTAAATTGCCTCAGAAGTTTATCATATGAAAAATTAAACCTAACCCAATTGTGCTTGACATTTTTTTTGCTTCTACTTAGTTAGGTTTGACATTTTAGGAGCATGATGTAGTTTTTATGTAGAATTATCTGTCTACACATCAATTTTCCTTAGAATAAAATGGTAGTATGTGTGGAAAAATGGGACATTACTTTGAGTCTACATTAAAAATTTGACATTAAATATTAATTTCCTTAGTACCAGAGAGTTAGCAAACATTTTGGATTGAAATAGAATTTATGAATGATATTTTGAATCAACATGTAAGAATGAGATGCTAAACAATGTTATTTAAATAATCAAACTTTTCAATGCTTCTCCTAAGTATCTGAGTATTCATTTATATTTTATTTAATCATTTACTGCTTTTTCATTTACTTTCTTATTAGTGCATTATAGTTATACATAATAGTGGGGATCATTTTGACATATTCATAAATGAATATAACAGTTTTATTCATTTTAATCACTACTACTACTTCTTTTTTCCCCTCCTCCTTACCTCTGGTCCCCTCCTTCTACTCTACAGGTCTTCGTTCTATTTATTTATTATTATTTTATTTGATACTTCTTAATTATACATAAAATTAGAATGAATTGTGATATATTCATAACAAGACATAATAACAAGACAAGAATAAGTTGGTTAACTTCATTCCCCATTTTTCCCCCTTTGCCCACTCCCTTAATTCCACTTCTATTCTACTGATCTCCCTTCAATTTTTGCATTATCCCCTCCCCTTTTTTGTTCCCTTTTTACCTCTAACTTCTGCAAATATATCTAGAGAAAACATTTAACCCTTGGCTCTGGTTTTAGCTCTGTTGTGGTTTAGATATGAAGTGTCCCTTAAAAACCTTATTTGTTATCCAATGTAGCAATGTTCAGATGTGAAATGAGTAGATGATAAGAGTTGTAACCTAACCAATGGATTAATTAATTTGGTGATTTATGATTTGCACATACTATTGGGTGGTAACTGTAGGCAGGTAGGGCATGGGTGGAGAAAGTAGGCCACTGGGTACATGCCCTTTGGGATTATATTTTGTCACTAGTTTCTCTCTCTCTACTTCTGGAATTCCATGAGCCCAGCAGCTTTCCTCCACCATGCCCTTCTGCCATGATTTGCTACATCTCAGGCCCATAGCAGTGGAATTGGCCAACCATAGACTGAAACCTTGAATCTGTAAGCCCTAAATATTCTGTCCCTTCTCTAAGTTGGTTTTATAAAGCATTTTGGTCAGAGATCCCCAAAACCTACCAAGTAAAGTAAAAGAGGGATGATAAATAGCAAAGATAAATTATGTGAGATGAATTTCTTTCCTAAATTAGTTTAAAAAACCACTACTCTGTGTGTGTGTGTGTGTGTGTGTGTGTGCTATCAGAACACATAGCTAATAAAAATGCATCCAAGTAAACAAAAAGAAATCTATGTATATAGAAATCTTTGTGGTCACAAATATCCATGAACATAAGAGGAGCTGGAAGTACAGTCTTGAAACAAGTGAAAAATTGAAGTATGTCTTTGCTTCTAATAGATTTAATGAAATAATAGATCATCAAACTCTGACAAAAGAACATAAAGCTCTCTTCATTGTATTTACATTTAGCTTTTTCATTTCATGTCAAATTACTATGAGTTTATTTTGTAAAAATTAATATGAAGGAAAATCCCATTTTTAAAGATTTTAAAAATATCTAAGTTTACCAAATTTAAAAACTAAAATACTTAGGAAAGAACATTGCAATTATAATACTTTTATAGGAGACCTTTTATGTAAAAGCAAGAAAAGAAAGACCCTGGATTTTAATTCAAGAGGCAATTTTAAGTGAATCACATATATCAAAAAATTATATGTGATTGGTCTGATTTACTCTAGTAATTTGTTATTAAAGTCAAATTTTTATTTACTGTAATCTTCATATGCTGCTCTGGGTCTTTGCAGAGATAAGCATGATAGTCTAAAATGATTCAAAGGAATATTGTTTTGCATGACAGTGAATTGCTGGATATAAAGTTTTATGTGAAACCACTAGAACGGCTTTATTCAAACTCACTTCCCCAAGTGAATCAATAATTTCAATTTGAAGCAGAAGGGATTTCAAATTCCTCTAGGTTCTCCAACATCCCAGCTAGACAACTGCCTCTACCCAGAACTCTCTAAAATGGTTGGTATCTAAGTTCAAGCTTTTCAGTACACACAAATCCGCTAGGTTTTGCACATGAGTAAGGTTTCCTCCAGGTCTATTTTCTTTGTTAAAAGAAGAGCAAAAGGGGAGTGAAGTTTCTCCCCTGCAGCAGCTCCATCATATACCCAGTATTAGGTAGCCTAAGAATGTACGTTTTTCACAGATGGTAAGTAATCTGAAACTTTCTCTTTATATACCTTTGTGTTACTGGGTCATTATCCCTCACCTATCTTGCCATTATCTTCTATCTTGTAATTAGTACTCAGAGCATTGTTATTTTTCAGAAAACAGTTGAGATGACTCCATTTAAATCATATGCTCAAAATTATTTAATGTTTCATTTTGTAATTAAATCAGTTAATTGAATACAAATTGTGTAACATTAAGAAATCAAGTCACATAGTATTTATGAATGGAGGTAAATTTCAGTAATACTGAACTTGTTTAATTCTTGTACATTCCATGAAAAGCATTTGACATCTAATTTTAAATTAACTGGAAAACTCCTAGAGATTAAATGTGTAAAAATTGGCTTTCTAAAGAATTAAATTTTAATGAACTAGATTTTATTATATATGAATGTTAAATTTTCATTTTTTAAGGAATTATATATTCTCACTTAGAATATAAACTTTTAAAAAGATTAAACATAAATGTTTTCAATCTCATATGTGTAAAATTATTATTAATGAGTAGGAATTTGATTCTATAGCACAAGAAAACAATACCCTGGAGTTTAGACAATAATTTACATCTAAAGTCTTAAAAAATATTATATCCATAAAATATATGATGATAACTGTTATAGCTATAATGAACAATGTTTAAATTACAACTTTTATAGTGGGTTATATATCTAATATTATTAAAAAATAGTATGACACCACTGAAATATTAATAAAATAATGATAAAATGTCAAAATATAGAAAGTTTTCACACAACATTCAGTTTTGCAGACATCACGAAAAATAAAAGATTATTTCTGAATAGGAAAATTTTAAAAGAGAAAGCAAGACAAAATCAAAATATAAATAAGAAATCTTAGTGGATCAATCTGCTTTATATTTCTCTATGAATCAATCAACATCATCATATTATCGTAGTCTGGTGAAATTAGATTATCACAAGCACACTAACTAACTAATGTTCTTCAATTACTCAATCCACTTGCTAAATTATATAATCTATGGATTTTTACAACTCTAAGCACCTAAAAACTGGTTTAGAGAACTCCCAACAACTTTGCACAGACACAAGGAAATGCCAGTAAGTGTCCACAATTTCCTTTTTCTGCTCTGATCTTAAAAGCACAAGCCTGGGTCCTGAGTGACTATTGTATGCCCTCTACTTTTTGGTTCCATGCTATAATAATCTCTCACTGGAAATAAAGAAAAGAAAAAAAGAAAAGAATACAGATATTATGCTACTTCTGTTTATTTTAATATGGAATCGTAAGAGGCTTCCTAAAAGTAGGGGCCAAGCCTTACCTTTGGACTTCTTTCTGACATTTGTTAGGGTACACTTCTGTTTTCACTATGAACCTTGCTGTTCCATTGCTGGTGACTGATTTTAAAACTGACATGTTTTTTCTGTCTTCTCATTCTTACTCTTATCCTTCTAGTTCTCTTTCATCATAGGAGGAAGCAAGATTAGCTTTCTTCCCATCCCAACCCATGTCATTGTGTCCTTCAGCTCACTGACCACCAGAATGAAGGAATCTGTCAGCAAGACACACAGATGTGGCTATTGGTGCCAGTATGTCTGAGCAATGGCTATCTGAAGGCCACCATCTGGACATGAATCATGTCTCTGACAGGCAAACCCAGAGTCCAGTCCCTGAGTTTCCTTTTTGAAAAGCCCTTTATTCCCCCTTGTACCAGTAGCTCTTAAAATACTAATCTTCTTTTCATTTGTTGGCTAATCTATAAAACTTCTTTTTTCTTTTCCTCAAAACCTTGTCCTTGTTATTTGGATTGGCACTGGGGATAAAGACCGAGCTTTCAGTAGCATCTCCTTTTTTGATTTTCAAAACTCTTTATGGTAGGGGGAGAAAACATTAAAATAGAAGAAAGATCGCTGGAGTAGAGGAAGGGGATTCAGGGGGAGGGAGGAAGGAGAGGATAAGGAAAAAAAAGTGGAATGAGTCTGACTTAACTTCTCTGTGTACATATACAAAATGTACATACATGAATATACCACAGTGAATCTCAAAAAAAATAAACTAAAATAAAAATAAAATAATAATCTCTTTATAGAGATATTTAAATTAGGTAATAGGAAATCATATATAAATACTGTGCTAAATAAAAATTTCCATTCACAAAAAAAGAAAAAAAATATTTAGAAGAATAATTAGCTTATGTATAATGTAAATATGGCAATATTTTAAGGGAAATAGAAAGTCTTTCTGCCTCAATTAAAAGTAATAGCAAAGGGAAAGCAAGAATCCTGAAAAAACATAAGTGCCCACAAATGTGATCTTGCAACTAAGCTACAATAGATCATGCTAATTATTTCTAAACAATGAACATATTAAAATATTCCATTAAAATTACTTTATTATTACCAAAAAATAAATTAATATTACAACATAATTTGCATCAATCCTTGAGATTTATCATGTAGTATACTGTTGATTATGCTTCCTAATCCTGGAGGTAATGAGGACTGATACGTAGAAAAGTAAATAGCCAGAAATACAAGGAATGTAACTTATTAAACCTGACAAAAAAACAGCTGACTGCAACTTTTCTGTTTAATACATCCCTTGTCGAGAGATGCATTGCAATATGTAATTCACACATCTGGAAATCATGCCAATGTGAGGCATTAAAATTTCTAAGAATCAATAACTTCTTCTCCAGTCAACTTCAGTTAACTGAATTGTTCCAACTTCAGATATGGGAAAACTTCTGCAACTGTTAGGAATTTTGTTGACTTGTTGGTGCCTTGCACTGAGGGTCTGACAACAAGGATCTTAAAATGTTACAGGGAAACTGAATTAAAAATTGTGGAAAATACACAAATACCTAGTGTGTTTTAGATAACTGAACATGAACAGATTTATACCAGAGTAAAAGTGAAAATGAAAAGTGAAGATACTGACATAGCATTAAAAGGGGAAAATTCAATGGTTGAAATGACATTGGGAACAATTATTAATATTTGTTATCAATTGGATATATTAGACATTTTTCAAATCAAGCAGAATCACTTGTTTAATTACTCATCTAGTATAAAATGTACACCTTTTCTGCCTGTGTATGCTTACACAAATATAAAATGACATTTTATTGAGTTTAAATTCCCTCCATTGCACTTTATCTCATTTGCAGTCCAGTGACAAAATTCTCTTCATAAAGAAATTTATATTTTTCAGGTTTTTTTCCCCCAAAACATGGAAAATAATTATAGTCTACTTCTAAAAGAAAATAAATATAACTTCTCTTCAGATCAAGTTAACTATACAAATATTAGTATTGCCCTATTTCACCGTCTATTGGGAAGTGGGTGCTTGTGACAATGATGCAACTTTCTGCTTTCTACAACATACCCCAGTGATTTCAGCTGAACTTTGCTGCTGTAACTGACATAGATTTTCTGAGATTATAGATGCCTGCGAAAAATTCTCCTGAAATGCCAAATAAATCCCCTTTCTATCAGTGACTCTGGGCTGGCCTCTGCCTCTAGGCCACACACACAGAAACAGATGCAATGAGTTTTACTGTATTAGCACATTCGCACTTACTTGGTGTTGCCAAATTGATCTTCAAAGTACTTATGACAATTTATAACCTTATCCCATCTGCAGTAAAATACATCTGACCTGATCTTTTGAAAGCATGGTAATGTCAGCTGCTGTATTTCATGTTTCCTTAACTGATGATTCTTGTCTGAGATCCTCCACTGTGCTTTAATTTGCATTTCCCTCATTGCATGTGGATGAGCACTTTTAATATATTTATTAGTTTGTTAGATTTCTTTTTCTTCAATGTTCTTGTGACTCTTTTTTCACCCTTTTTCCATTATCTTTTGGTCTTTTCATTTAGCATTTTGAAATTCTTTCGACTGATGTAAATTTATCTCCCCTTAGGTTTTTGCAACACAATTATCTTTTTCCCATCTGTGGTTTAATTAAGGCTTTTCCTGGAACAAAATTTTGTTTCTTTTTTTGTTTGTTTCCAAAAGCCCTTCCCATGTAAAGAAAGAAACCGCCCATGTAGATTAGATCGTTTCTATTTCAATTTTATTTTAAAATTGTTATTAACATAAAAATGCAGTGATATTTTTGTCAGTTGGTAGTATGTCCAGGAAGTGGCTGAATTATTTTTAATTACTTTTGATAGTTGTTTCTGTTAGGGCGGTCCAAGGCGGTTGAATGGGAGCAGGGGATCAGACAGTCCATACTTGTGCGAAGGAACATCAGGCGGTCAGAGCGCCAAAGCATAACCATTTGGACACTGGCAGACAAACCCCAATGGCGCCTCGTGCCCACCTGTCAGTCAGCAGGGATCCCCAGCCAATCCCAGAGGGATACGGGTCCCAACAGGGTCTCCAGCCAACCTGTGGAGGACACATCCGCCTTCATAGTTTCCTTAATGTTTATGAAGTCAAATAATAGCCTAGTGTTTTCGTTTGTTATTTATGTTGTAGCCTTGTTACCCTGCTTAATTTTCTCCATACAATATTGATACGTGAATAAGATATATTAGTAGCCATGCTTATCTCAACTTATCACTTCATTGTATTTATGAAATAGACCTCTTTGATCATGTTCCACTTGAATATAAACTTCCTCATTTAAAATTGCTAAATTTTCATCAGGTTTTATAATGTGGCTTAATATACTGTTTTTATTTCATTATTACAATTATATTATTTTCAAGAAATAGATTAGATGGTATTAATTTTATCTTAAAAATATACTATTACCTGGGGTTTGAGAGTTCAGCAAAATTTATACAAAAATGTACATGAATTTGGCATGTAATTATGGAAGCAAAAAGATTATTTCATTATATGTTTAATTTCTTAATGGTAATTGGATATTTAGAGTTTAAATACTTAAAAAGATAATTAGTAGTGTTTACATTTTTGTGAAAATAAAATTTAATTATGATTATATATAAATGTTTACAAATTATATACTGTGTTCTTTGGGGAATTTAAAAATCAATCACCATTTCCCTATTTTCATACACAATGTGTAAGATTGTAATTACTTCACTTTATTCTTCATCAGTTTTTTTGAAGGAATATTATATTAATAATCATGTTTTAAATACTTCCTGTGTAGACTTGATGAAACTATAAAATATATCTGCAGTTGTTTCCTCATCTGAAAAGATTGACATTTTCATGAATTCCAGGTTCTTAGGGTTGGTGATTAATTCATAAGGCAAATATGAAGACTCTAAAGAAGTGCCTGAAACATAATAAAATGTCAGTTAACACCAAATATTATCATTTCACATATAACTAATATTTTTGCTTACCTAGCACCTTGATTTTCTCTTTCTTCCTTTGGCTATCATTTCTATGTCTTTAAAGTTCAAGTGTCAATAAACTGAAATGACCATCATATTAAATGAAAATATTTTAGATATTTTTAACAATTGCAATTATTTTTGTTAACCATTATTCTCAGTAAATAGCTATAAATTTTCATAAAGAATAAAGAACAAAAATATTGTCATACTTCACTCTAGCTATTTGCCCAATGTACCATTTTGCTATTACTAGTCTATATCATATGTGTTAATGTTGCCAGCAGTTGAGATGAAAGAGTTGTCAACCGTTTTATTCTTTCTAGTTAAGTTTTAGGTGGTTGCTAAATCCTTCTGTTGCCAAGCATTCTGGAGGTAAATCCACTGAGAGTAAAAACACCAGGCAGGATTGTCATTGTTCATTAATTCCTGAGAGAATATGATGGTAGCACATATAAGGTGGGTTAAGAGTTTCCAGCTGACAAAAATAGAGTGGAAAGGGAAAGGTGACGAAAGCATATTTCAGAAAAATTGTGGATGAGTGAGATATGAAAAAAAATCTACATTGTGCGGATACAGCATAAAAGAGCTAATGGTACAACTGTTCATGTGGGAATGCAAAGCCAAGTTTTGGCAAGTTGGATAAGTGAAAGGCAAATACAAGGAAGAGTTCATTGAAAAAATGCAGGAGTAGGGGTAGCCTGTTGTGCAACACAGTTCAACTGGAAGTGTCTGGCGTGTGCTTCTCTGGAACTCTTCAAGATCTCTGGGATGTTCCATTGTCCTGTTTTGTTATGGATCTATGGCTCTGTAAATCTGCTTTTGTGATTTTAATTAATAATTATTTGACTAAAAATTGGAACTGTATCCTAACTCAAAAAAAAAAAAATATTCTGCTTTCCAGGGCATTTAAAAAGAAAGGAATTCAGGTAGTAGAAATGAGTGGAGGCAATTAGTGCCAAGAGTACTAAATACCAGATATTTTGGAAGAAATAATTATGCTTAGACGATCAGGCCTCTTACTGGGATTAAATCATTATTTAGTTGGTCTGCACAAACATAATAGCACTTTAAATGGGTAGTCAATCTACAAATGCCTCTGATATTTTTCTCGGCATTTCTATTAAAGCCTCTCCATTTTTCATAGATATTTAGTTATGCACAATTAAGCAATGTTTATGTCTACAAAGTCAACTAGATTCAAAACCTTTTGCTAAAAATAATTCTTCCAAAATAACTTGCCTAAGTGTGTTTGGATTGATTTGTTTTCATTAAAGGATTATCTTCTAACATAATGCAAATACTCTGGAGGTTTGTACTTAATTTTTTAAGTGTTCATCTGTCATACAGTAGCCAGAGCAAATATAAGATTCTACAGGGACAATTTTGGTGGAGGTTTAAGAAGGTAAATTACAACAGGATACATATGGAAGACCTGTACTCCATCACAAATTTTATGAATCCAAGAAGGTTCAAAGAATAAGTGGATTGGATATTGCTTTCAAGATATGCAAAACTTTATAACTTGCACTCTTCTTTTAGGAAATTAAAAATTACTTAATATATGAGTTTTTCTATCTTCCAGCAAACCTGTCATTATCAGCCACAAAAGGAGTCTTTGCAACCATCACAAAAGCAATAAAAGTGGAATTTAGATACAACTTTGCAGTCTGAGTCAAAGTTAAAGTACAAAAATTTCAACAGTAGATGACAGAGAATAGGGATCTGATATGTGAGTGGATTGATCTCATGCAGTTTCAGATTTAAGAAGTAGAGAAAAGAGATGCTGAAGATGTAGCTTGGGGTGGGGAATTGAACCCTATCAATTCCCCTGAGAAAAATGAGGGAAGACTGAACTTCGTTTAAATTAGTACTTGATTTTAAATGATGCCTCCTTAAATACAACTCTCAGGGTAGACTGAACCTTGTGGAGCCATAGTTTGTAATGTAGCCACTTTGTCAATTGCTATAGGTAATCTACAGTAAATTAAACCTTGAGTTCAAAACTGATGTAAAAAAGAACATTCTCTTTATAATCATTTATTTTTACTACCAAGCCATGAAAGACAATCATATACCAAAATATGAGGTCTTGGTATCTGGAATTGGGGTACAGATTTCAATTTTTATTTGTTAAGAAAATATCATTTGAATGTATAGGGTGTGCATCTCTCTTAAGAAATGTAATTACATAATAACTTTTCTGCAACATATCTTAAGAGAATGTAATTCAAAACTGTAAGTTGATTTTAAAATTATTATCAACTTTATTTGGAAAATGCACAAAAATGTATACTTGGTTTGGAATTTTATTGAGAAATATATTAAAGTTAGCCAAAGAATGACTCACTGTCACCTGTGATCACAGTTAAAATGTAAATATTCTAACCATTGTTTTACTTCTAGAGGTAGAAATAGTATGTGAAATTAACAGGAGTTTATATTCGAACATGGATATCAAACTTGGCCATTGTGGGTTGATATTCTCAAGCTACTAATTCTGACTTGGAATGCTCTCATTATCATTCAGCTAATAATATGACCTTGTAAACTGTGAACCAACATCATCACCCATTAATTATGATAAAGTCACACTGCATCCTTATAATCTTGTTATTTCTTATTTTTGAAATTGAAATAACTGTGACTCTCAAAGTATATAGGTACTTACAGTATAACATCTAGAAAGCAATTTTTCAATGATAGGATATAAAATAATTAGTCCCCTATTTGTATTAGAAAACCATAAAGATAATGCAAGGTAAGTGAGTTTGGTTTTCATATGTTGACTTTTGAATAAAAAGGAACATGTTTTCCATTTGCTATTATAATGTTTGTCTCTATTTTAAGTGTAGGAAGCTCTGAAATTACCATGATTTTAATTTGAGGTATAGGATATAAACATCAGGACATACTCATTTTTAAAAGAAAATTATTATTAAATAATTAAATTATTAAAGTCTATAGATATCAGAAATTTATATTTAAGCATTTTTGATGGGTGATTTTAAATATATCCATTAAGAATTTCTTATTTTCTAAAGAAATTTATGCTTAAAAATTCTTTGAAATAGTAGGCAACTTTTATATTATTAAGCTATTTTTCTTCCCACAAATAAACAAGTTTAGAGTCAATACTGATAAAATGAACAAAAAAATCTCCTGTTGTTATTAGTTTCAATGTTTCAAAGACATATACATTTATTATGCAATTCCTCAGTTCTTATCAATTGCTGGTATGATTTAAAATCTTTAGCAACAATAGAAAGAGATGATATTTTTGTTTAATAAATCCAAATACATTTCTCTAACCAGACTGAAACACTGCAAAAGAAGAAAAAAATCACTTAATCCAACATTTGATTCTGAGTTGACTCTATACAAAGTCGTAGTTATTAGTAATAAATAAAACACATTTAATGTAGATCATTATTTAAAATCATAATAGTTTATTTCTGATTTATAAGATTAGAGCCTTTTTTCAAATATTACTTATAGTTAAAATACAAATTATGTGATAAGGTCTTTGTATCTGAGGGCAAAGCAAATCTGTACTTTAAGACAAAAAAGTCAATCATTGAGGTTTTGCTGAAATGAAGTATTAAAAATCAGAGCTTCTCCTATAGGTACATTTCAGAAATCAAAAAAATTTAATTTCAGTTTAGAAGCACAAGAACAGTATACAAATCATGAATTCTGATACCAAGACAATTTCATACATATTATGTACCATGTTTCCATTAGAACTGATTCAATTTCTGGTAATAAAACCTTGAAATATACTGGAGTTGTTCCTTATTGCTCTGAAAGTTTTATACATACACACACACACACACACACACATACACACACACACACACACACACACACACGACATATATGTAGTATATACAAAACAGAATGGCAAGTAGAAAGCACAAACAAAATAACATTTTTCATCTTTAAATCATAGGTTTACATCTGTTTTTCAATGATGTACAATTTTATTGTTCAATAGAATATCTATACTTCCACAATATCATTATTTATATCATCATTTAACTTTCAAATAATTGTAATATAATTCAATAATTTTTAAGGAATTAAGACAAAAGAAATATAAAGGAATGCATGAATGCTATAAATTCATTATTCTCTTAGGCAATAATTTTAATATGAATGTTGCTTATTATGAGCCAAATGCCTCTAGAATATTAGTTCTTAACTTCCAAACTGATTACATTTTTAAAAATACATAATTTTAATCCCACATTGGAAGATTTTATAACCATAATGCTTTAGAATATATTAGTAAGATATGTACATCCTGTTTTATTTCAATATCACAGTTGAGAAATTTTGAAAAACTTCCCTTGATTATTAAGATTGCTGAGTTCTTTGATGCTGTATTTCAGTCACTGATTTGTTTTTGAGAAAGATGAAGTGTCCCTTCAAATTTTTAAAGAGAATGACAACATCATAAGAATTCTCTTGTAGAGCATATATAGTGACTCTTTATACCTTTTAACCTTTTTAGAGTTCATTAAATTATGTTGGTAGGCAGAATTTTTTCAGATGCATACAAAAACACATCACTTAAGGAAAGACATTCTATTTCCAGTTTGTAGCCTTCATGGCACATATCATATTCATTTCCTACAATAAGTCCATGTAATAGGTCCATGCAAAACAAGTCAGTGTATGGGCAAAGCAAAGATATGTACCTTTGGTTTACCTTTTGATATAGATAATAATGATGACTCTTGTTGCAGGAAAGACAATTCTTCCAGAGCCATTTGGTTCTGCGTACATTCCAATGAAGAATATTTTCAGTTGGCAGGTGTTGTTTCTCTTTATAAAATGTATAATTGGTTGTTAATCTAGCTTTTCCCTGTTTTCTGAAGTCCTCTCTTATTTAACAGATGCCAATTTAAATCCATAAATTCAGATATGCATGAAATATATTTTTGTCAATTTTGTATAACTAAATTCAGTATTCTTTTCTAGACTCCTTCACTGGTTGATAGTTAAAGTTAGACAGTTCAATTAAAAGAACCTTGCCTCCTCCTTAAACTCTACATAAGAGATGTATGACTTCTCTGATCACAGATTTGGAAAATTTACCTGAAGCTACAGGACACAGGATTCTACCTTCCTAAGGTTTTCCTCAGGCATCCATTTAATGTGGTTTTTGCCTCTCTTCTGACATGCCCACTTCTTAATCCAGGGAAGCTTTCAAATCTCATACGACACAAGCACAGGTCATATATGATCAGCATTGAACCAAATTTTTTTTCTAGAAGAATATAAGTAATGTCAATCCTGTAAATTAAAGGATATAAATTTTGGAACTTAAAATCTAATGGGAGTAAGTCTTGCCTATCTTATTCTGTTGTGCCATCCCTTCCCCTAGGCAATGGGCTGAAAGTGTGGCACACACCTCTAGAGAGAAATGATGGATCATGAGCTGGAAAAAAGGAGAGCAAAATTATATAGTCATATTGTAAATATATTATCAAATTCACAAGTTATTGTCACTCTTCATCCAACATGTCAAAAAAATATGCATGCTGCTGCTTGTGTGTGTTTGTGTGTGTGGCTGCTTTATACATGTACAGATCTTTAAGTGTTGGTGGAGAGTTAAGTTTCATTATAAATTGAATTTATTCAGAATTGCATTTAATATTCAGGAATGTGCTGAAAATATTTTGCTGCAGTTGCTGGCCAGATAGATATGTAAACACTCTCCAAACACACACACACACACACACACACACACACACACACGAAAAGTGGTGTAAGAATAGGGAAGTACAGCTGCTCCTTGAGAGTTGTCACGGGCAGCTGTTGCTCCTCTTTAGGGCAGAGTCGTCATCATGGCTACATCACTTTGGGACCTGAGGTCCTCTCTTCTCCAGCATTGAATGGCTCTCTTTGTACCCTGTTTTATTAAAGAAAGTATGCACTTTTACTATGTCTATTGAAAATTTTTTTTCAGTCATATATTATGCTCTGAAATTGTGGAGACACTTGTTAGACACAATTTTAATGCAAACACCACAGACATGAATAGCTACTTTCTTTCACAGAGACATGGATGAAGTTAAGGGGGAAACTGATAATACTTTATCTCCAACATTTGCTCTGGCTATATTTATTAATACTAAAATTACTTTGAGTATTAAGAACAATTGCTGCAATGGATGGATTCACTAAACCCTGTCTTTCCAGTTTGGCTCTCAAAGTAGTAACCATTAATCTGTGTATATACATGTATGACTGCTCATTTACTGGGAGATATTAATATGTTCCTCAAAAATTACAATATTTTCTCAATTTAAATAAATTATGATGAATCATACAAAATCTCTGGATCCCCATAAAACTAAAACATAATGACATTCTTGCAAATAAGGAAAAATCCAACATTGTATGTTTGTAAAGAACTTTAAACATCCCTTCCCAATCAACAAATGATATTGTTACTTATTGCTTTTTTATGCATGTTTTTCATTTTTAAATTAAATTGGATTTATTAAAATACTTTAAATTTACTAAATTTCATTTATTATTGTATTTTTACTGTATTTTCCTACTAAATTTTCTTATTTTCCCTAACCTTCTTTAAAACTACCTCACTTACAAAGCATCTGTAGTAAAATTGAGCAACCTAAAAGCCAAACATGAACCACATGAGGTAATGCAATGGTAAAAAAGAATGGTTCAAACTAGACTCTAACACTATTGAGTTTCACTTACCAGTAACCATATCCAACATGATTCATTGTCATCTTTGTTACACATTTCAAACACCAAAACATTTGATTCTGATATTGAAGTTCCAACAATGTAATTTGTAGTGTAAATGGATTTTTTACTCATTTTTAATGTTGCATTTTGTTTATGGGATGTAAATATATAGTATCCCTCAAAGCACACTGCCCCAAAATCCATACTGGTTTGAAAAATATGCATATAAGGTCTAGTATATGAAATAAATTATGAAAATTAGACGGTTAAAATCAGTAGATAATATACTCATAGCCTAAGATGACTAGACTTAATATTCACCAGAATTTCTGTAATTCAGAGAGGTAGTGGCATAAGAAACTAGAACATGATTTGAACGAATTCAGCTCTGAGTTAACAAAACTCTAAAACTTGATAAGATTACTGGGAGAATAAGGAGAACATTGATACTTAAATATATGATTGGTCAATCACTCCATAAAGGGAGTTAAACTTTGGGGTACAGTTGGCAGTATCTGACAGAGTTCAAAATATTAAATTCTCTTTAATCTACATTGACAAATGTTTGTACTTTCAGGAATTGGCTATGTTGATTGCATTGCTGCCACTATGTGAAAAACACTGGTCATGAGGTAAAGATAAAATATTAAGTGACTTTAGTTAGTAATTGAATATTTATTGAACGTATGTCAATCACCATTTTAAAATGTGCCAATTCTATATGTTTTGATAGGGAATAATCCCCAAAGTACGATTAACACTATGAACTAAAAGGACAAGATTCTGAAGAGTACTATAATTTCCATACAAATTATGCTATCATTTAAATAAAAAAAGTATCTGTATGCTCTAGGTATATGATAACATATGCTTGTATTATGTAGAAATCAGTAAGCATACAAAAAATGTAACATCAGCAGAAAGGCAAGTTTTAATGGCTGATACATAGTGGAAAGGTGATACACATTTTACTGCCTGTGGGCATATTTTCTGTTTAAAAATATCTCAAAAGCATATTCCCAGCATTTTCAATTTAATCATGCCTAAGATTATTAACACATCATGAATAATTATAGCAATGTCTTGTATTTAACCAATATTTATGGAACTCAGAATTTAAGATGGATGAATTAAATTCTTGCTTGGTTTTCAAGCAGATGGATAAATAAAGTTGAAGTTAACTTATTCAGCAACTGAACATAAGATGTTATATCATTCTCACCAAGCACTAATTTGCCTAAGTTGTGCTTATTCAGAGTGGGAAGCCATATACTTTCTGTATTTTTGCAGTAAGACTTTTTTCTAAACTACTTTGTGCTCAGAAGATTTAAACAGATCTTGAACATGTAATCCTGTGATTTCTTGTATTTACCAAAATTGTCTGGGTAATAGAGTAAGAAAACTACTTTCCTCCTAAAGATAAATAATTGAATCAGTTAATACATATGTGCATACCAGCTTGAATGTGTGTGTAAACATCGGATATTTTAATACAGTTTACAGGGCATACCCTAACTAACTTGTCAATTGCAAGTTACATAAAAAAGATATGTAAAATTATAAGCAAAAGAGATAATGTAAAATTCACAAATCCCACTGTTTATTCAATAAGAAGAAAGTCTTCTCCCGAGGCAAAATAAAGTTCAATCAGAAATATATATTGGCTTGACTATTTGAGGAGATCTATTAATCTTCTTGTTCCAACCCAATTTTACATTTTACAACCGGAAAACATCACCCCATGATTAAGACCCTGGAACTGTGCCTGTCAGTTATGAATCCTATAGTGTCGAGAACTTTATACTTCTGGACTCAGGTAGCTAGGATTTATTCCTATGGAAAAGGCAATAACTATGTAGTTAGCAGAGATTTTGTCCTCATAAATTCTTGATAACATCATTCAATGTTATAAAACTCATAAAAGTGTTGGGGGGCATTCTGATTTATAATCTGATTCAGCACAAAAGTTTGAGACCCAGAATTCAGAATACAGCATATGGTTACATGTTCATTTTCAAAGACACATGTATAATGAGTTCATTCTTTTTTAAACTTCTTTTTAATCTGATATAATTTTAAATCACATGATTTAATTTAGTGGGAAGACTATCATTAGATGTTAATAATAAAACCAATTCTAGGTTCTCAATCCTGTGGAGCCAGCCTCCTGGAAGCACTGGTGTCAACGCTTCTGGGAAGACAGGTGATGAATTGAAGCACAGCTCCACGCAGGGAGCTTGAGATCCTAAGGACAACTCCTACCTGAAGTCACAAGAGGGAAGAAAGCAAGAGATGGTGAACCAGAGGACACCAGCGTTTTGGGAAAGTGGAGAGGACTGGCATGGGAAGGCCACCTGGAGCTCAACTGCCAGTGTGCTGCTGTGGATGGCTCCTGCTGCTTTCCTGGGATCCATGTGATTCTGCCATCAACAGGAGCATCTGCCCCTCTGCTGAAGACACTGTTTACCCCAGAGGGGATCTGCCTTCCATGCTTCATAAAGTGCTTCACAGAAGAAATGAAAGTCAAGTGGTATCACATATGCTAAGATCTCATCCAGTGCAGATAGGTAGTGAGGAGATGGCCTGGCTATAGATCTGTTAGCCCATGAAAAAGAACAAAGAATGACAAGAACTTCAAGCTCAGGAAACACTTCCCTGTGAAGGTGGAGCAGGCCAAATATGTCAGCTTGATCATCAATGAGGTGACCTCATAGGACTCAGGAAAGTACAGCATCAATATCAAGAACAAATATGGAGGAGAGTAGATTGATGTCACTGTCAGTGTGTACAAGCACAAGGAGAGGATACCAGATGTCTTGATGCCCCAGCAAGCCAAAAAAGATCATCCCAACATCCACCTCCACAAGAGCTGAATAAAGGTCCTAAACAGACATACGAATTCATCAATCACTGTAAAGGGAGAGGACACCTGGTCCCCAGGGTGAGAGACTAAGACGTTTCCAGGGCCCATCTGCAGTCTGCAGGAAGCGATCTGATTGAGAGGGGAAGTCACTGTATGTTTGGGCACAATAACATGATCTACTCTTAAAAGGATTATTCTGGTACTGATAAAGATGGGAGTAACTAAACAGTGCCAAGGGGCCAAGCCAGGACCAGTGTTACAACCTACTGGGAAGCTGAGCTAGTCTTAATTAGGAAATGGCTTTCTAACTGAGCTGGTCATAAATGAAGCAAGCTTCCTCAGGAAATGGTAAGCAAGTCTCTGAGTCAAAGGAAACCTGGGGACTGACTGTTGAGTAGGGAAGTTCTGCCCTCAGTACTCAAGTATCTGATACGAATTGGATTAGACAACTCTCCAAGTCTCTTCAAACTGGAGGTGATGTGGTTCTGGGAAATCAACTGAAAGGACTATTTGCCTCAGAGTAGGGGTGGTCACCACCTGTGAAGATAATGAGGCATTCAATGGTGGAAATGTGTGTACTCCTGAGTGAAGGAGCAGCATGAGCCAAACTCCAGACAGAAGTCTTTGGGGTCTTTGGGGAATCTGGCATGACCAAAAGTGAAAGGTATATGAAGGATGGGGAGGGAGATGAAGCTGGAAAGAGATGCAGGACAACATAAGGGTGAGCTCCCACAGGGCCTGATAAGGCTCAGAAAACACTGCCAGCCCTTGTTGACTCTAGGAGAGACTCTAGGAGCCAAAGAAGGAGGTTTTGACTACTTGGTGTCCCTGACCAGTTTTCTCCCTGACAACTTGGTCAGAAACTTCTTGAGGGCAATGTTTACTGCGTTCCCTTCCCAACTGCCCACTGGAAAGATATCCAGACATGGCTCCCTAAGAACCAACAACATAAATGTAAGCACCTGGGTGTGTGAGGGCCCTTTCCTGGGGTCTGTTTTGTGACTCCACCATAAGAAGTTGGGAACAGACAATTCTGTGGTGGACCAGTATTTGATGGAAGACAACTATGCTCATGAGATGATACCAGATGGAGTCCCTTCCTACCATCAACTCAGAACCATTCCACAAGCACCACCCCTGGAATTCCCAGTGCTCAGAACCCTATGAGACTTCTTTAGGTAACAATGGGGCTTGGGCATTCCGAAGACTCCCATTAGTGGACAGATTAGTGGGTAAGTTCATTCTTTCCAGAGCCATACACCTGGTAACAAGACTCAACATTATAGATTCCCAAAAGGAGGACCTGGGCCTTCCTGGCATGTGGGTCTACCTATACTTTGGATTCATGGTGTTGTGTTCTCTGATGACCGGCAGCATCATTGTGTTTCTTCATTGGAAGAAGTACCTGTGGCGAGAGTGGCATGCCCAGGAGTGGGTGGAAGCCATGAACGCTTCCAACTTCATTTACCACCCACACGTGTACTGGATAAATAAGAGGAGATACTACAGTATCAATGCAACTATCACCAGAGGCCCTCCCTCGAATCTTGCCAAAACTGAGATTAAAGTTGAGATTCCAGATTCTCCATGGGAGTTACATGTCCCTGAGGGCAGAAGTTATGTCCTCAGAAGCAACAGCCCCACTGCAGAGGTGCCTGATCCCATGCAAGCTGCCGTGGTGGTCCTACAGCAACACGTATCTAATCGGATGCCAGCACCAGACCAGATCCCCATTTCTCATTCCTCTGATGGACCCCTCCACCACATACCTCCCATGCTGGAATGCTCTGCCTCCTACCCGTTGGACATCTATCCTGAAAGGAAGGTCCGCTTACGTTCCCTTCCCAGATGGGCCCTGGTATGAACTGTTTCAATGTGAAGCCTTTTGCTTCAGCTATTTAGCCTCCTTTCACTGAAGGTGGTTGCTTTAGATACCAGGGGTATTAGTAGAAAATGGAGCTAACCTAAATGACGTCATTTTGACACAGAGGTCAGAGACCATTTGTATGTTATTTTAATAAAGATTTTAGAAAAGTCAAAAAAAAAAATAAAACCAATTCTATTTAAACCAATTCTATTTCATTGAAAATATATATTCTCATGTCTTATTTCTAAAACTTCAAGTATGAAATTTATTGTTTGTTCAGTGACTATTTCCAGTGGAAAAATTTTTTAGATGCTGCATACACATAGCTCTCTTTGCTTTCTTATCTTAGTTATCCTAGACTCAATGATTTGTGTCTTGGTGATAAAGTACCATAGTGTACATTTATTATGTGGAGGTGCATCAATTATTTTCTCGCTGTGACAAAAATACCTGACAAGAACAACTTAGAGGAGGAGAAGTTTATTTTGGGCTCAGTTGCAGAGGTTCAATTCGTGGTTGGCTGACTCTATTGCTTTGCACCTGAGCTTAGGCAGAACAACATGGTAGAAGGGCATGGCGGTAGAAAGGTGTTCAACACATGGTATTGGGGAAGCAGAGTAAATTAAGGAACTAGGGAAAAGATATAGTCCAAGGGCATACCCACAGTGACCTGCTTCGTCCAGTGACACCCCACCTGCCAATAGTTACCATCCAGTAGCCCATTTACATTATTAATCCATCAAATGGTTAATCCACTGATGAAGTAACAGCTCTCATAATCTAACATTCCTACATTGCCTAAGCTTTCCAGAAACATCTCATATACAAAATTGTAACAGTTGAAAAATGCTTAAGACAACTTTGCATTTTCAAACCACACGTATTATTATTTACAAAGTGCATTTACCAACTACATATATTATTATTTTCTTGGCATGCTAGTATTCAATTCTGAATGCAAAAAGATTTGAACTTTCAGTAATTTTAAGAACAGTGAGGATGTGTAAGACAATGCTAGAATGAAAAGGAAAAGGGTTAATATTGTTTCAATTAGTCTATCTTGAACACTACATAACTTAAAAATCATTTTATTTTTGAAGATCAAAATGTTCAACGTGAAACATCACATTTTCTTAGGTTTTAATGATTTATAATTTACTTCAGTGGTCTCAAATAAGCTGTGCATACACTAAGAGGTACAAAAGAGAGCCATTAGGATAATGAGAGAAAGGACTGGAATTTCTATTCAAAATGTCAACATTTTAATAAATATCTGTACATTTTTAAATATGTATAATATTAGTATACTAGGATATGTATATCTTTTTCCTTTATTCTTATTTTTTTTAAACTGGAAGAATTAGATGATTAAAATACGTAGAAAATGATGAATAGAGTAATTAGAAGACAAGATTTTAAAAGAAGCAAACAACAAAAAATTAAGATGGAGAGTTATAACTCTTAAATAGAAGTGAATAGTAAAGTATGTGAAGTGATGTTATTTTAAAAATTCTCAAATGTAAATATCACCACCTCATTTATTTTTCTGAGTTTCTGCATTCTCATGAGACTATACTGCCTTCTGTCTATACTACTTTTAGCACTATTCTTTATTTTATTTTATTTTATTTTATTTTCATTCTTTATTAGTCAGTGAAGTCTGACATTATACAATGCCGTGGATAGGGTAGCTTAAGAAACAGAAATATATTTATCCATTTCAATCAAGAGGCCAATAGTCCTGAATGAAGATGCTGATTAATTCTATTCCTGGTGAGGGCCTTTTCCTTGTCTGTAGCCACTACCTCTCTGTTTTTATGTGGCCTCTTTGTGTACACGAATGCACAGAGAAGGAGACAGAGTGGAAGAGATCACCTTCTCTCTCTGATGCCTCTTTTAATGAGAATGCTATCCTATTGAACCAGAGTTCCCCTATTATGACTTCACTTAACCTTACTTAAAGGCTGTATCTCTAAATACAGTCACCTTGGGGGTTAGAGTTTCAACATATGAATTTGGGGAGACAAAATTCAGTACAGAGCATGTTCTAGGAGAAAAGAATGAAGTTTTTGTTGGAATTTGTTTACCATTAATTCAAAAGAACTTTAAATGAAGCAATACAATTTCTAGTATACATGTCCAATTATAAATTCAATAGTTAAATATGTATATGTAAAAGTATTTATGATCTGTATTGGATACTAGAATTAGAAGACTATGAATAAATATGCCTAAATAATATAGATTTCAAAGTCTTTATATAATAGAAAACAGTTATTAAATTTAAATAGTCTATAATGAACACAATATTTTAACATTAAAAGAAAATATACTTCAGTCTCTGTGAACCCCAAGGCTAAATCTATTGTATATATATATATACATATATATATATGTATATATATATACTTCAGTGGATATTTTATACACACACACACACACACACACACACACACATATTTGCCTTCCGTAGAGACCACCCTATTTCTTATGCTTTGGGAATCTGCAAGGGCTGGGAAGCAGTGGCTTAAATTATGCCTTGAGCTAAGGGAGAGTTGATTTCCTTCTCCCACTCTCACAGCAATCCTCAGATACATCATCTGCCAAAAGGAAAATGGAAAGGACAAGCAGCATCCCAAAGGGAGAGAGGCACAGTGTTTTTCTACAATGCTCTGCTCTTGTGATTTTTAACATTGCCGAAATATACATTTTGATTTTGGAATTGTTAAAAATACCTCTAACTCCTACTCCACACACACATAAAGGTAAATAACATCTTATGCTTAAAAAAGGAAACTGTCAGCAATAGTCTGTTTTTTGACTCTGGGAAAAGGACAGTAACACAAAATTCTGTCCTGAAGGTGAGATGATAAGTGAAACAATCCGCAGGGGAGTTTTTTGAAAGCTTATTTTGTAGGTGGTCCAGTGCAGTTCCTTCTGTGCAATATAACTGACCTCTGACTAAGTGGAAGAATATTTTTAAAAATGTCAACTGTTCCATTTTTCTATTAAATCCTGTTGAGGTGACTCATGAGTTTAGAAAAACAGAAAGGTTACTATTTGCAACTATAGCAGATCTTGTACAATTTTGAATTGGTTGTGCTTTAGAAACTAAAAATATCTGAGACACATTGTATTCTAATTTAAACCCTTATCTTTTATTATCTCTAATAAGATCTTGACATCATTAGAGATTTGTTCCTGAGAGAAAGCATTAAAAATACATCACTCAAAACAAACAAGGTCTGTTCACCTAAAGGAAAATCTTTGTCAATAATTATATTTATTATAAAAATAATCTGTGGAATCATTAAATTAATATTTCCAAATTTGGATCAGTTCTTACAATGCATTTCATATTGCTAGAATAGTTGAATTACAATCCCAAAATAATATTTCATTGATTTTTTTTCTTAAAATGACAAGTATACACAATGATAGAATGCTAAAATATGTCATATACTACAAAATGTAAATCTCTTTCAAAATATAGAATATGCAATAGAAACATGGTGTTTCTCAGTAAATATCAACTTTAATTTGCTGATAAGAAAATTTGCACAATTGTAAATAATATGAATTTATGGTAAGATATAAAAATTTGGAGTATTAAATGCTAAGAAATAGAATATTTTATCAATCCTCTTTCACCTTTAGCATCCTGTGAAAATTCCCTGAAAAAAAACACAAAGCAGATTTCCTACTTTAAAGTATGATCTAAAATCAAGATAAAAGTAAGTAGGAATTGGATTTTGTTTGTTGTTTTTTGTTTGGCTGGCTTTTTCATTTTGGTTAAGAATAACAAATAACATTACCTGAATCTCACCATGGTCATGTAGTATGCTTGGAAATTATCCATAATTCTTTGGTTTAATTTTCATGACAAAGAAGATAAGGATTTTTGAGTAAATTGGGACTCAGAGAAATTAAGAATCTTCCTGAAGGCCAGCTGGCTAAGTGAATAGCTGTTTCCACTAGGTCTCTTTGATTGAAAATAACAGAAATAACACTGAGCTAATATATCCCAAAGGAAGAAATTAATTATTAAGGCTTAGAGCCACAGATGGGTACAGATCAAATTGAACGTCAACATTTATATCACCTGGTTTTGGATTGTTATTTGTCCTTCCAACAGATTTATTCTTCTCAATCTTAAAAATACCTGCCTCAGCCTCCCATATTTTCATGGTACAATGAGAGCAAATTTCACATGTTAGAGCTGTAGCAATTAAAAGTACATGTTTCTTTCTGTTTCAGTTTAATTAAAGTGTGCATTATTAAATGAAACAACTTGCAAAAACGAATGTTACATTTGTATGACCCTCTTCACAGTTGTACCCAGGGAGAACGAAAAGGTAAGAGGGTAATCCAAAAAGTGGTTGTGTGAGCAGAACTGGCACAGTACTTAGTTTTAGGGTTCATTGTCTCAACCCATGGGCTAGATACTACAGTGGTTTTTTAAAAAAGCCTTTCACATTTTACTTTTACCCTGTGTCAACCTTTCCCCCAGAAATAGTAGCTGTGTTCTACAGCAATCAATAACTAGTTAAGTTGCATAAAAACTGGATTTTAGCAATATTATTGTGCAGGGAAAAACCTGTAATGCAAAATGTTTGTGAATTCCTTGAGTGTATAAGATACTTTTACTACCCCTGGTACACAGAACAGAGGAGTTGATGACCTTCTGAATTATTTTTGTCATTTTGAATATTTCAAAATCAAGACCCACGGAATCTTATGTTTTAAAATAAGGCGCATGAAGCTGGACATGGTGGCCCACTACTGTAATCCCAGTGACTCAAGAGGTGGAGGCAGAATGACCTGAAATTTGAGGACAGCTTCCACAATTTAGCAAGACTATGTCTCAAAGTAATAAATAAAAAGGCCTGGGAATGTACTAAAGGTACAACACCCTAAGTTCAATCCTTAGTACTGCATAAATAAATCAACAAATAAAAATAAGACACATGAAATTTTACAATTGGATTAATTCCAAAAATAGGTACAAAGACTCTACCCATAGGAGTCTATCCTTCTGTGTTGCCCAAGCACAAGAGAAAATGAAGAAATAGAAGATATTTGAATTTTTATTTCAGAACTGGAGCAAAGGGAGAGAAAATCACTTTGGTCTCATTTTTTATTTACACTATGTATATAGGTAATTTATACCGAATATTGCTTTATTCTGACATTTCATATGGAGAGAGACAGATTCTAGAGCATTTTCATATTAACACAATTTTTAGAGAATAGTTTCATGCAGTGCCTGGCAAAGTAATATAACATGGTGCTTGATAAACACCAGCTCTGTAGTCAGATGCAAGTGTGAAGTACTAATATCATTAGACAACTCCATGATATTGTTCAAATTAATTATATTTTGTAAGTCTCAGATCCTAATGTGTCAATTGGGCTTAACACTGGGAATTTATCAATATACCTAGCATATAGAACAAGTCAAAAAGTATTACATATAATTATTACAGTTAAGCACTTAATTATTTTTTTGAGTAAAACACATTGGCATTTGAATCCCTCCCCTGTCCATTATTTATCTTACAACTTTGAGTAATTCCTTAAATTAATACTCATATATTTACTAATTAAAATTGTAGGTGACCTGTGCCTGCTGTATTTCTCTTAGCATAATATTTTCTAGGTTCATCTATGTTGTTGCAAATGACAACAATTCCTTCTTTTAAAAAAAAAAAACAATAATATACCTGTGCATGCGCGTGTGCATGTGTGTGTGTGTGTGTGTGTGTGTGTGTGTGTGTGAGAAAGAGAGAGAGAGAGAGAGAGAGAGAGAGAGAGAGAGAGATTTGAGGGAGTTGTTTTTTCTTTAATCCATCCTTCTGTCTGTAGACAATTATTTCCATATCTTGGTTATTTTTAATAATGTTACTGCCATCCTTACTGTTTCCCATAATGACTAACATTTACATTCTAACCAACAATGTATAGTTTCCTTTTTTCCATATTGATGCCATCACCTGTTGCCTTTTGACTTTTAACAGGCATCCTAAGAGTTGTAAGGTAGTATCTCACGTGGTTGTGACCTCCTGCCATTACCTGATGGTTAGTGTTATTGAACACCTTTTCATATACCTGTTGGTTATTTATATGTCTTTTTGGAAGAATGTCATGATCTTACCTATATGTGGAAGATGAAAATTCAATTCAATACAAACTCATAAAAACAGTGAAAGAATGGCTACAAGGAAAGAACAGGGAGACATTAATCTCTAAAGATAAAGACTTGAAGTTATAATACGAATAAATTCTTAAGACTTAATCTACATTATGGTGACTACAGTAAAAATAAATCAATGGATACTAGATATTTGTTAGAGATAATTCTTAAGTACTTTCAGCCCCCACACAAAAAAGGTAACTATATGAAAGAGCTTGTGTGTGGTAAACATTTCACAATGTATTTATGTATCAACCATCATAGTGTTTACGGTGAATTTTTGTCAATTATAATTCAATATAACTAAAATGGAGAGTGAATTGTTTTAAAATTAAATTGTGGTTTTTGAACAACCCTGTAAGATTTGTTTTAAAAAATCATTGAGTCACATTTAAAATTTTGCATGTTTTGTGAATTATAGCTCAATAAAGGTCATTAAAATAGTAGATGATCAATACATACTAGTTCCCTGTTAATCAAAGTCAAGATGTATTAACATCATCAGTGAACTTGCTAGAAATGCAATCTCAGTCCACACAATCTCTACTAAATTGGAATGTGCATTTTAACAAAGCCACCATGCAATCTGTATGATCATTAAAGAGTGAAAAAAACAATGTCAGTTTTTCTCTTTCCTATATAAAGAATGTACATAATTGGCTCTTGGTAAATAATTATTGCTCTGCTAGCCCATGTTTCCTCAAGTGAAGCCATCAAGTAAGAGCTTCTTATATACTGTTGAGCTATAGTCATACTCTCTCAGAATTGCTAGATTGTTTAGATGAGTTTTACAGTTCCTGGTTTTGTCAGGCAGTGAGAGATTAAGTCAAGAGGGGTATAATAGACAACAAGTTACTTGAAAATCTTTGGAGAAAACAAGATGAACTCTGAGCTCCTATATGTTTATCAAAACCAAACTCTATTTATATTTTGCTCTCTAGTTCTTAGTCTCAGCATAATTACCTCCAATACATAGATTACTCTGGAAGAAAAGAAGTAATTTCTTATTCTTGAAATGTAGTTGTTCTTATATGCAAAGCAGTGTGGGAGTAGTTGATAAAGAAAACTCAAATTGTTAAATAAGAACAGATTCACTGCTCAAATTAGCTCTGTACCTGTGGAAAATGCCTCAAATTGGATTTCATCAGTAGTAAATACAGGAATTTGTGACACAGAAATTCTCCATTAGAATTTAAGATTTCATTCGTATTCTATTTAAATTGGGATGATCACATGTGGGAAATTCACATTACCTGTATGAAAATACAAACATCCATTCTTAACAAATCCAAAAATTAATTCTATTTCCTCAATTTAAAAATTGAAATACTATCACTACCCATTTATGTATAGAAAGAATATATTTTTTATAAACCAGTTTTAAAGATTTTGTTTCTTTTTTAATACCAAAAACTGATTTAGAAGATAGAATAATGAAAGGAAGTTTTACAATCTGAGTCCATTTCTACCTCTAATCTTACAGATTTGGTTTCTTTAGGTAATTTTCAAAGGTTGTGATTTCGAATAATTTTTTATATAGAACAAAGGAGTTGGACTAATTTTAATTGGAGCAAATCATAATTTCCATAAATTCAAAACCCACATAAAATGTATTTCCTTCCCTAAGAAGTTTATTATAACTGAACTACTTTGCTTTGTAAAAACAATGAAAAGCTTTGGCTGTGAAAGGAAATAAAATCACAAGAGGACAGGAAGGTTGTAATAATCAGAAAATCATCTCTGCTGATAGAATTTGATGACCAGGTATGGCAGAAACCCTCAAAATGTCTAGATGTACAGCTTTGTCATAAAAATATGAACATTTTGTTGCTGTGACAACTGAATATAACTTGCCAAAGGTTTATTCCATACAATCCATAATCTGAGCTGAAATACCATTCTCCAGCTAACGAGCAGTATAGATCCACACATGCAAAACCTGGTATTTGGACCTTCCCCACACAGTCCCATTACACAAACAATAGCATTCTAGAAATCTAACATTTTTGCCCATATTTTGCAGGTGCCCAAATTGTACGATCTTAAAAAATATTGGCTCACAATATGTAAACATGGATATTATGACAATTTCATTTTGCCAATATATTTTCCCTCTTGCTCCTATGTATGTTTCTGTGAACACACAGGTTTCGAACAATATACCATTGCTAGAATATTTCAGTACAATATTTAGAAAGAAAGTAAACAATTTTAGGATGAATGACAATATGATGATTTTAGAAAGGCAAAATTATCCTTATGTCAATGGAAATTATTAAGCACATATTACTGTAAATGTGTTTAGCATGAATAAAATCCCAAATTGAAAAGAGTCAACCAGCCCATCCAGATGGATGCTGTCCCAGCTGGAGAATGTGATTTGGAATACAGATAATTTTAAAAATTTATGAGAATAATCTCATTCCTAGCTCTTTACTAGAAGAAAATATAAAGAGATAAATCTCTACAGAGTTACAAAATTTCAAAGTCCTAAATTATTATAAATGAAATTTTTGCCCATTTTAGCCTGATATAGGGCAATTGACCCAGGATATTAGATCAAGAACACTTCTCAGGATTTACCATTATCTTAATCTCCATCTGCTGAATCATACCTTCTATTTCTTTCACTGGTGTTCATGCCTCAGAAAAATCTTGCATCACAAACTCTATTTCAGCTTCTATGTTTGGAGAGTTTATTATCTGTGCAGAATCAAGTAAAAACACAAACATGATAGAAGAGTTTATCCAGGCTACTTCAAGGCATAGTGTGGGAATATGTGGATAAGAAAACGAGGCAGTTATTAAAAATATTATCTGTATGGATGCTTCCTAGAAAACCAAAAATAGAACTACCTTATGAGTCAGCTATTCTATTTCTCAGTAGATCTCCAAAAGAATTAAAGTCAGCATGGTTTAGAGATACATGAATATCCATGTTAATTGCAACATGATTCACAATTGTTAAGATGTGGAATCAGCCTAGGTGTCCATCAACTGATGACTGGAAAAAGAAAATGTGGTACACATACATAACAGAATTTTATTTTGCCATATTAAAAAATGAAATTATGTCATTTGCAAGAAAGTGGATGTAAACAGCATCATATTAAGTAAAATAAGCCAGACACAGATAGACAAGTATCAAGTTTTTCTCTCATATGTGGAAACTTTGGGAAAAAAGAGAAGAAATAAAGAACATGATGAGAACTGAGGAAGATTATTGAGGTAAAGTTAGGGGGTCAGGGGGAGGGAGGAAGGGGAGTGTAAAGGGAGGTACTGGGGAGTGAATTTGATTACATCATGTGCATATAAAATATGCCAAAATGGAACTCGTTATTCTGTTCAATTATTTTGCAACAATAAAAAAATCCAATCTAAGAATTTACTGAAAGAGAGAGAGACAGAGAGAGAGAGAGAGAGAGAGAGAGAGAGGGAGAGAGGGAGAGAGAAAGGACTTTATACAGCAAAGGGCTTAAGGGTTTGAAGGTTTTTGGGAACATTATCCATTATAGGTTTTTTGGAACATTTCCATACCACTGAAAGGAAAAGAAGCATCTGGTTCATGTTAGAAGCATATTTCCAAATGTAAGAAAAGGCATTTGAAATCCAACAATCTATTTGATCCTTTCCTTCTGGTTTTGTGTATTCTCATTTGGTACCTGGAAAATTGTATGCATTTTAGTTTACCTGGTCCTTATATTTTATGTTGTAAATTCACAAATTTTAGTGACTTTCTGTATTTCAAAATTGTATGCTTTGGATTATTTGGAGTTATTTATTTTCTATCCCCACAATACCAATACTGGGATAACTTTTCAAGTTTTTTGTCAGGCTAACCTAGGAACAAAGTACCAGCATGTTTAAGATCAAATACTGAATTGCTCTACAATGAGTCACTGCCTGACAAATCTACTGACATCTCTCAATCATTTTGTTCACAGTTCCAAAATTTAAAATTTTCTTAGGTCTTATCATCTTCATGGGATATATCACACTTTGATATTCCATCTATACCTTACTCTACATCTGGCTGTTATAGATTTTGTTTAGGACTTCAGTTTGGGTCTAGTTTTTCTTCAGTCAGTTCTACCAAGTAGAGGAAGGGATTACCTGTCTTTCTTTGAAACTTTATATTTGTTCACTGGATTATAATTAGTGTTCCTCTTTTACCATTCTCCTTTCTTGTTGAGATAAGATTCAGGAGATTTTTCAATTTGACCAATATGTAAGTTGGTACATAATCATATGCTCATTTATGTGCAGGAAGGAACAAAGAGCTTCAGAGTCATCTCCGTTCCAATAAGATATGGTAGACACTCTTATGGACATAAGGCATTACTTTGTATAAGCACCAAAAGCACTTGAAACTTCTACTTGCTTTGAACAGTTTTCTCAGTGTCTAAAGAAATAAAAAAGAACAAAAAACATCCCTCAGACCTTTTTACTTACAGTTTTGTAGTAAAACAGGTGTAAACACAACCCAAGTTGATTCCAATGGTGTGTGGAAATGCACAGCAAGTATGTAAGATGCCATGAACAATATTCTAATGCTAAAAGGGCTTCTTAAACAGCAGCACTCAGAGGGGCCAGAGTCAGGAGGACAGAGCACACACACAACTTAAATTTCAGAACCTGAAAAAGACTTGCTTTGATTATTCCCTGCTCTCTCTTTTTTTTATTTCAATTTTTTTTTAAGTTTTACAGACTGCATATTGTATTCCCTGCTCTTAATGCCAGAACTTAACCCATTTTTTTTTAATTTCTATTTAATCATTAGTGACCAACTTCATAACTTTTCTTTCTTGTCAAGAGTAAGTTTTTAAATGTAAGTTGCTAGTTCATGTTGAAACCTGATTAAATATAATTGTTGTATTTTTGTGTGAATTTTTCCTACAGGCCATTTATGATGCA
>JAJEJO010001089.1:138859-149072 GCA_020662805.1 Glaucomys volans
GTATTATTGGAAACAAACAGGTCTATCTGGACAGAGAGTATCAATGAATCTGTGTTCTCTCTGAACCAGTTACTGATTAAACAGCACAAAACTCTTAATTACTGCTTTAATCACCCCCGAAATATCAATATCATCCATTTAATAGGTGATATCATAAGATTTAGTAATCAAAGAGGGAAATTATTCATTATAGCTTTAAATGCTGTATTAGCATTGTTATATATAAGAATATTTGTCCTCAGTGGAATCACTAGTATTCAGAAATATTCTCAAATACTGGATTTAAGAATTCCCAAACTATCCTTTCTTTAGCATCTGGAGTGATTCAACATCGTGAATTTGCCCTAGACAGGAAAAAAAAAAAATGGATAGTAGAAGTCAGACTAAATAAATACTGAAATAAAATGTATATATACACATTACTCATTATTCATGGATTCCAAATTTGAGGATTTGCCTGCTCACTAAAATTTATGGACAACCTCAAAATCAACATTCATGATAACTTTAAGGTCATTTGCAGAAATGTACAGAATGGTGTAGAGTCAATTATGCACACACATCCAGTTCCACAGGGGCTATAGCCAGGCTCATTTGTTTGGAGCTTTCACTCTAAACAAATGTCCCTTTCACAGTCTATTGAATGCCGTATTTTTCAAATTTCCGTTTTTTCTCTTGGTAACTTTGCTGTTTTAGGTGCCTCCTGGTATAGTGCTGAAGTGCTATTTAGTGTTCCTAAGAACCAGAATGCTATAATTTGTCTCACAGAGAAATATATTATATTATTAGATAAGCTCGCTTCTGTTTTTGTATGAGCCGAATTGTGCAATCCTCTCTCCAAATTCATAGTTTGAAGCCCTAACTCCAATATAACTGCATGTGATCAAAAGACTTGTAGGGAGGTAATTAAGTTAAATGAGATCAGGGTGGGGCAGTGACCTGAAAGAACTGGTGTTCCTAGGAAAGAAGAAACAGGGGAGCTCCTGCTTTTAATCATCACACACAGAAGGCTGTGAGGATACTGTGAGGACACTTGTCTATAAGTAGAGTCATCAGCAGAGACTAAAATTGCCAGTGCCTTGATTATGCGCTTCTAGCCCCCAGAACTCTGACAAAATAAATGTGTGTTTTTTAAACCACCCAGCCTGTGGTATTTGGTTCTGGAAACCCTAGGCAACTAATATAGTTAGGATGCTGCTGATCACGTGCTCAGTGTAGCAAGTCCAACAATACACATGAAATAAACTATCTTATAACAAACACATATAAAGCTAGATTATATTTTGATTGGCTGAAGAAAATGTTATGACTAGGGGCTTACAGCAACAAAATCCTGTATCTCCGTAAAGATTCAGTATTTGCGAATTCAGTATTAATGAAAACCTTATAGAACAAAACTACTGCAAATAAGAAATAATTGCACATAAAATTGCTTATTTTACAATTATGCATAGATATACTTGGATTCCCTCCAAAAAATATGCTGCTAGAAGACAAAAATGAACAAAGCATATTTTAATTTTTTATCTAAATTCCATGATGTCAAATTTCTTCAATTTTAGATTTATTTTCATATCTCCAACCATGATAAGATGATATTATTATGTGCCCAGTTTTGCAAAATGAATTACCCTGACCTGAATATACAGGCAAAAGTAAGCAATTTCTACATGATTCTATGAAAATTGCACTGCCAGCGGGAAAAATAAAGATGTCCCTTAAAGCAACAAATAAAGAAAATCATTCAAATGCTCTCAGAGCTGTAAATCTAATCACAGATTTAGATAACAATGAATAAAGCATTGATTATTAATACAGTGGTCTTCTTTATCTCCTTCCCATGGTTATAATTACCCAATCATTAACTGTGCTACAAAAATATTAAAGAGAAAACGCTAGAACTATATAATACATAAATCTCAAATCTCAAAATCTCATGGAATTCTGAGTAGTGCAAAATCTCGCAATATCCTATTCTGCTGCAACTAGGAAAGGAATGACCACTTCCTGAAACTTGTCTATACCACATGCACTCACTATCTGCACATTAGTCACTGAGAAGCCACTGTGGTTCTATGATCAACTGTGTGGTACCATCATGGTTGTTTTCAAGTGACCTATATTTTACTTAAAATAGTCCCACTGTGCAGCAATGGAAATGTCGGCAATTCAGATATACCTAAGAGAAGCCTTAAAGTCCTTCCTTTAAATGAAAAGGTAAATGTTCTCAACTTAATAAGGCAATAAATAAAAATCATGGGCTGAGGTTGCTAAGATCTATGGTAATAACAAATCTTCTATCCTTGAAATTGTGAAAAAGAAAGAAAAGAAATTTATGTTAGTTTGGCTGTCATACCTTAAACTGCAAAAGTTATGGCTGCAGTGTGTGATATGTCCTTAGTTAAGATGGAAAAAAAGCAATAAATTATGTGGTTCAGTTCTACCCGGATTCATTTCTATCACTATTGTTGCCACATATTCAGAAAATATGCTTCAAATTATGCATTTTTGTAAATTATTAATTTACAAAACTGCTTAAAATTGATTTTATGGAGCCAATTAAATTTATTCATCTTGAATAATGTGTAAGTTCTTTTTCTTCATATATACATATATGTGTATATATATATTATTTTTTAAAAATAGTCACATAGTTAATTAGCTGAATGTGTTATTCTTATTATATGAGTATTTGAAATATAATTTGCCAATAATTTCTTTGGTTTAATGAGTGCATTAATGGGAAATATTTGATTACAGTCCTTGTGTATTTTGGTTCTCTATTACCCTATAGTGGTCAACTGAAATACATGTGTATTATTTTGGATCACTGGGGAATAAGTAATTAGGAACTAACCGTTTCATAGGAAAGTGTATGGAAAATCGTTTGCACATCTGTGAAGTTTCTTTCTTTTTCTTTTTCTTTTTGGAAGCAGGGATTAAACTCAGGGGCACTTGGCCACTGAACCACATCCCCAGCCCTATTTTTGTACTTTTATTTAGAGACAGGGTCTCACTGAGTTGCTTAGTGCCTTACCCTTGCTGAGGCTGGCTTTGAACTTGGGATCCTCTTGCCTCAGCCTCCCGAGTGGCTGGAATCACAGGTGTGGGCTGGGCATGTGAAATTTCTGAGAGATTAACAATTTCAACAACTCTAGCACATAAATAGAGCCAGGGTAGGCCGGGCTTGCCAAAAGACTTCATTTTATCCCCTCTGAAGAATAAAGATGTCCCAGAATTTGACTTGCAAGTCTTCTCTAATTATGTGACATTGGACAAACTATTACAGACTTATTAAGAGAGATAATGTAGAAAACACACGAAATAGCTCACATAGTTGTTGGTATATGGGAGATGTTCATAGATAATACGTTCACTTTTAGGAAAACCTTCTACCATGAATATGAGATTACTGATAGCATAACAGATTGCAGTCTTTAAATCCCTATTAATTCTGATGGTTCACATACACAGAAATGTGCACAGGTATACACTGGTAACAACTTCCCACCAGAAAACAATAGCAGCACAATCTGTCTTTTCTTCTGGATACACCTTTATGTTATCTGAATTAATTCAGAATCTCTGGGTTTTATTCAAGCACATATTCCTAGATTCTTACAGAAGAACTTGAGAGTGGTTGCTCTGTACTGATCTTGTAATCCCATAACCAACACTATCAAATAGCATTCTGATTTTATAATCGAGTTCTATACAATATGTATGATCTAGCAGGGTACACAAAGTTTACTTCATGCTGAATTTAGTACCATATCAACAGAGTAGAACACCAGTAGAATACCTGTACATGGGATTGTCATATTGCTTATAATTTTATTTCAAAAATCTGTATATAAAATAATTTAATTCAGACTCATGAAGCAGTTAATTTCGATCAAAAAATATAGCATAAGAATTTGCAAATGTATAACTCTGTAGAGTTAAACTCTAAGAATGGTTTAGACCTAAGCTTCCATTTAGTTTCATGTCTCCCAATATAATTGAGGATTCAAATGTTGAGATGACTGATTGAGGATGATTAGCTGAACATTGTTGCATAACAATATTTCTATACTTGTCTCAAGAAAGCTCTGTGTGAATGTAAAGTAATTATGAATGTATCAAGCTTACAAGAGTACAATTTATGACAGTATCTGTATAATTTTCCTAAAAATGTGTATCTTTGGCAGAGTTTGAGTTGTAATATACTTAATATCACACCAAATATTAATTCTCACCAAAAAGAATCTAAAAATTGTGAAAATCTGTGTGTTCAGTTAGTCATTTCACAATATGACTGAGGGAAATTTTTTCTAGATTTCATCTAGAAAGTGTAGAAATCTCATCTAGGTGATGTCTATGGTGAGTCCTGGAAAACAGATATTTTAATTTGTTTTAGTTGTCCATGGATCTTTATGATTTATTTATTTATATATCATGCTGAGAATTATACCTTGTGCTTCACACATGGGAGGCCAGTGCCCTACCATTGAGCTCCAACCTCAGGACTGGAGATTTTAATCTTAGGGGAAACAATGTGAAATATTCAGGTGAAAGGAATAGCAGGAGTGAACCCAGGAATCCTAGCAAAAGAAACATGAAGAGAAACTAGGTGTATTAGTTTCTTACTGCTGCTGCAACAAATTATTTTAAAGTTGCTTAAGCAAAACAAGTTTGTTCTCTTACAGTTCTGGAAATATGAAGTTCAAAACCATCTTCATTTCACAGGTTGGAAGAGCAGGATCCTCTGTAAGCATTTGCACAGAATCTTTCCTTGCCTTTTCTATCTTCCAGAGACCACCTAAATTTTTGTATCCTCTCCCATCTTCAAACTCAGTAATTTCTTCACGCCAACCTCTACTTATGTCATCACTCTGCATTCTCCTCTGACCAACTCATCCTGCCTCTATTTAAAATAAATGTTGGTACTTACTTCACTAACCTGCACAGGATAATCTTGTGTATAAAATTGTGTATGTTTAGGGTATGCAAAGTAATGATGCGCGCGCGTGTGTGTGTGTGTGTGTGTTTGTATGCATATGAAAGAAAATGCTTACAAATAGTGGAACAGATTAACATATACATTATCAAGTAGTTATACATTTTCTCCTATGGGAATAGCAAGTATAAGCTACTCATTTAACAAAACTTCTAAATACAGGATACTATTAAAACCTATAGCCTCCTGCTATGCATTAGATATTTTGAATTGTTTATCCTATGTATTTGTTAATTTGTATTCTTTGGCCTACCTTCCCAATTTCCCCTAAACACCCAGATCCCATTAACCACTGTTTTATCATCTCTATATATTTGACGTATTAAAAAAAAAATCCTCATATAAGTAGATCTTGAGATATTTTTCCTTCTGCGTTTAGCTCATTTACTTAGCATAATGTCCTTCAGGCCTCTCCATGATGTGACAAATGGCAGGATCTCCTCCTTTCTTAAGGCTGAATATTACATTATATACATATGCGTGCTTGTATTTGTGTGTATCTGTCTATCTAGCTATACATACCGCAGTTCCTTTATTCATTCATTCAGTGTCTGACATATAGGTTATTTTCATAGTTTTGGAAATGTGCATAATTCTGAAATGAACATGGAGTGCAGACATCTTTTTTTCTTTTATTCCTTGTGTTGAGGTTTTAACCCAGGGGTGCTTAACTACTGAACCACATCCTCAGACAATTTTTTTTTTCTTTTTTTTTTTTTGAGACAGGGTCTTGCTACATTGCTTAGTGCCTTGCTAAATTTCTGAGGCAGACTTTATACTAGCCATCCTCCTGTCTCAACATCCAGAGCTGCAGGGATTATAGCTGTTGGGTCACCGTGCCAGTTCTTTAAGAGGTTTTGATTTCATTTGGGGAGTGTAAAAACCCAAAAGAGGCATTTCTACACTAAGAGTATTACTCAATCACATCTGTTAAGATCCTTTTCTTACATAAGGTAAGATTTGCAGGTTACTCAAGTAGGCAATGAATATGTTTTGGGGCTAGGTGGCCTTGGTTGGTTTAACTTCACTTAGTTTTACCTAAAATTATATAATAAGACTTTGGTTCATACAAAATGAGGTTTTTGTCTGTCTGTGTAAACATCACCCACCTTGGGGATCTATTAAAATACAGATTTCCTGTAATTTAAAATTTCTCCAGAGAATTTGAGATCATGCGATATAAAGTAAGTCCTAACTAAACAATGAGTACTAATATTTAAAAAAAAACAAGTTCTCCTGGTGATTCTGAAGTGGATGGTTTAGGAAATACAGTTTGAAAAACACTAACATGAACACAGGGTTGAGTATAATAATATTAAGACTTTAGGAGGTTCATTAATTTTGGAAAGTTGTGATGTTTACGTGTCAGAACGTTCTCATACTACAGAAGAAGATAGGGATATAATGGTGAGAAATAAAACAAGGTAGGAAGAAGTCGCTACTGAGGGTATGGCCCCCCAACCCCTGCAGACAGCGACACCACTGCCTGGAGGTCTTTTCTCTGGATGCTGCTGCTGCTGACTACTGTCCCATTCACCATTGCTCAGAGGTCTGCTGTCCTTGACTCTGCCTTGGACAAGTGGCTGCCTCCACTGCTGCTACCACCAGCACCCCTGCAACCAAAGACACTATTGCTCCTTGGAAAGTCACCTGGAGTACTTCTCTCTGTGTGCTGCTGCAGCTGCAAATACAGTTGATGCCTCCACCATGCTGCCACAGTCCTCCCACACGCTGCCAACATGACAGACATCTGCAGCTGCTGCTGACCCCCTGCCTGCTGCCACTGACTCCTGATACTTCCACTTCCACCACTGCCCAGAGGTTCACTGCCAGGGAGACTCCAGGTTTGTTTGCACATGGCCACATCCATTTTGGGACTCCAGCCAAAACCTGGGGTTTGTTTGGAATACCAGTGGGTTTGCTGGCACTGCCATCTTGGGGTGAAGCTGTCCCTATCTGGGGACAACAGCCAGGACCTGGAAGTTCAGTGCCTATGGGTTTGGCTGCAACTGGGGTTTTCCTCATGTGAGTGCTGATTGCTGCCATCTAGTTACTGTTTTTCAGGATTGCTCATCTCTGGTGATCTCTCTCCAAATTCTGGTAGTATCGAGAACCTGGGACTACAACATGGCTGAACCCAGGACATCTGAGGCCTGGATTAGTGACTGGATCTGCCAGGACCTGTCTGGGCAAGGCAATCTTGTGTGAAGTCAGAGACTTAGCTGAGAAGCTTTTGGATGCTGGCAGAGACAGTTGTTCAATTTTCCACTGAGATTTATTTTATTTTTATTTTTTTCTTCTCTGGCATCTCTCTCCACCATATTTGGAGCAGGGTGTTTTTTGATCATGAGTTTCTTGAAGACAGTGACATATGCATGGTGTTTTGCAGTTCTGCTGTATATTCTTATATTTTAATTTTCTGTCTCTTTATATGCGTTCTTCCTCTCACTTGTCTGTCTTCCTAGATCCCCTTTCTACCTTTTCCCCACCTAACAGCTAATTTCTGTTTCTCTTCCACTCTGCCTCTGGATTTTTGCTCTGGCTTCTCTCATCTTCATGAATACCATGTCCTACACTGTTTCTGTTCTTTCTTTGTACACTATTTGAAATTGTAAATCCATTTGGCAAATTTTCTGTTTTTATTGTGGACAGTGACTGAACTCATTGCTGTTTATAGTGAGAGTTTAGTGGATGTCTTGCTGTGAGTTAATAAATTTGAGGCTGTACATTGTTTGCACTGGATGCTACTTCAAAGTGGGATACTGGAAATTTTCAGTGACAATATAGGTCTACAGGACAGAATCTGTACTGCATCAGATCCATACAACTAGATGGGAAAACACAAAAGCAACATGGAAATAAAAGGGAACAATGTACCCCAAACAAACCAAGATGTCCCAATAAGAGAATCCACTGACAACACAATAGAAGAAATGTCTGAAAAGGAGTTTAGAATGTACATAGTTAAACTGATCTGCAAATTAAAGGATGAAATAAAGAGTGAAATCAAAGAGAAAATACAGGAAGTGAAAGATAACTTCAACAAAGAGAGATTGTGGAAAAAAAAGCAGAAATCCTTAAAATGAAGGAATCAATAAATCAAATGATAAATTCAATGGAAAGCATCACCAACAGACTAGACCATTTGGAAGACAGATCCTCAGACAATGAAGACAAAATATTTAATACTGAAAATAAAGTTGACCATGCAGAGAAGATGGTAAGAATCCACAAACAGAACCTCCAAGAATTATAGGATAATACAAAAAGATCAAATTTAAGAATTATCAGGATAGAAGAAGGAGCAGAGATACAAATCGAAGGAATGCATAATATTTTCAATGACATAATATCAGAAAATTTCCCAAACCTAAAGAATGAAATGGAAAATCAAATAGAGGAGGCTTACAGGACCCAAATGTACAAACTTACAGCAGACCCACACCAAGACAAATTATAATGAAAATGACTAAAATACAGAGTAAGGATAAAATCTTAAAGGCCATGAGAGAAGAAAAGCAAATTATGTATAGCAGAAAACCAATTTGGATCTCAGCTGATTTTTTTTTCTCAACCCAGACCCTCAATGATAGGAGCTCATGGAACAACATTTTTCAGGTTCTGAAAGGAAATGCGTGACACCCAAGAATTTTAAACCCAGCAAAATTGTTTCAGATTTGAAGATGAAATAAAAACCTTCCCTGATAAACAAAAGCTAAAGGAATATAAAATTAGAAAGCATGCACTATATATCATTCTCAACAAAATATTTCTTGAGGATGAAGTGAAAACAAAAAAAAGAGTGAAAATAAGCAAGGGAAGCAGCTACACAAAAGGAATATTCAAAAGAAATATAAATCGCCATTTTGCAGCTTCTCTGGCAGAGAGCAACTATCTCCGGCTGCCTGAGTCCTTGGAGCTGGGGTCTGGTCTTCCAAGCCACTGTGCCACGGCTTCTGGAGAGGTCTGGCCTGGAACGACTGGAGTAGCTGGCTCCAGTGGGGAGCGTAAGGCCTTTGGCACCATTTTACAGTGTCCCCAGGAGAGAGCAACCACCTGCTACCGCCTGAGCCCTCAGAAAGGAGTTCAGGCCTGCCTGGGCTCTCAAGCCCAGTGTCTCCATCACTGAGCACAGTTCTGTGTCCCCACCCCAAATTGGTCTAGTGCCCAGCTCCACACCCTGGCCCAGGGTCTAGCACCTTGCTGTATCTGATTGTCTATCAACACCAGGCTGCTTCTGCCCAGAAGCATTGATCATTCCCAACCTGGAGATAGTGGGACAGCACCTTTTTTGGGTCACTGCTTGATCAAGGATTACTCAAACATTAGATGAGTTACTGGAAATCTGCAGGGACACTTTAAGTCTTCACAGGGAAATTGCAATCCCTCGGATTCGCACTACTAGAGGGGAAGGTACACGACCAACATGAGAAAAACACGGGAAGAAAGTGTCCCAATCAAACCTAGATGATATATCAAGAGAACCCAAAGACAGCATGGTAGAAGGAATGACAGAAAGGGAGTTCAGAATGTTCATAATTAAAATGATCCCAGAAGAGAATGATGTGACGAGAGAGCAAATTCAGGCTATGAATAATCAGCTAATAGAGCAATTGCAGGAAGCAAAAAATCATTTCAATAAAGAGATAGAAGTTCTGAAAAACAAACAGAACTCCTTGAAGGAAACAAGGGAATGAAGGAAACAATAAACCAAGTGATAAACTCAATAGAAAGCATAATTAACAGAATAGATCACTTGGAAGACAGAATCTCAGACAATGAAGACAAAATATTTAATCTTGAAAACAAAGTCGAACAAACAGAGAAGATGGTTAGGAATCATGAACAAAAACTCCAAGAAATATGGGACATCATGAAAAGACCAAATTTAAGAGTTAATGGGATTGAGGAAGGCACTGAGATACAAACCGAGGGTATGAATAATCTTATCAAGCAAATATTATCAGAAAATTTCCCAAATATGATGAATGAGATGGAAAATCAATTACAAGAGGCTTACAGGACACCGAACACACAGAACTACAACAGATCCACACCAAGGCACATTATAATGAAAATACCTAACATATGAAACAAAGATAGAATTTTAAAGGCTGCGAGAGAAAAGCATCAGATTACCTACAGGGGAAAACCAATACTGATATCAGCAGATTTCTCAGTCCAGACCCTAAAAGCAAGAAGGGCCTGGAACAA
>JAJEJO010001089.1:155638-233797 GCA_020662805.1 Glaucomys volans
ACTCCAATGAAATAGAAAATATTGAAGACTTTGACAAATTTCTAGAGATGTAAGATCTACCTAAATTGAATCAGGAGGTCATATACAATTTAAACACAACAACTTCAAGTAATGAAATAGAAAATGCCAATAAAAACCTATCAATTAAGAAAAGCCCAGGACTGGACAGATTCTCAGCATAGTTCTACAAGACCTTCAAAGAAGAATTAAAACCAATACTCCTCAAATTATTCCATAAAATAGAAATGGAGGGAACTCTTCCAAACTCATTCTATGAAACTAATATCATCCTGATACCAAAACCAGACAAAGACTCATCAAGGAAAGTAAATTTCAGACCAATATCCCTGATGAACGTAGATCAAAAATTCTCAATACAATTCTGGCAACTCACATACAAAAACATATTAAAAAATAGTGTACCATGATCCCGGAGATGCAATGTGGTTTCAACATACGGAAATCAATAAATGCAATTCATCATATCAATAGACTTAAAGACAAGAATAATATGATCATCTCAATAGATGCAGACAAAGCATTTGACAAAATACAGCACCCCTTCATGTTCAAAACACTAAAAAAAGTAGGGATAGTAGGAACATACCTCAATATCATAAAAGCCATTTATGCTAAACTCAAGGCTAATATCATTCTAAATGGAGAAAAATTGAAAGCATTCCCTCTAAAGACTGAATCAAGACAAGAATGCCCTCTTTTACCACTTTTATTCAACATAGTTCATGAAATTCTAGTCAGAGCAATTAAACAGAAGGAAGAAATTAAAGGTATACAAATAGGTAAAGAAGAACTCAAACTATCACTATTTGCTGATGATATTCTATATTTGTAAGACCCAAAAAATTCCATCAAAAATCTTCAAGAACTAATAAATGAATTCAGCAAAGTAACAGAACATAAATTAATACTCATAAATCAAACACATTCCTATACAGCAGTAATGAATCCACTGAAAGAGAAATAAAGAACATTACCCCATTCACAATCAACTCAAAAAAATAAAACACTTGGGAATAAATCTAACAAAAGAGGTGAAAGACCTCTACAATGAAACTACAGAACACTAAAAAAGAAGTTGAAGAAGACCTTAGAAAACAGGAAGACCTCCCATGCTCCTGGATGGGCAGAATTAATATTGCTAAAATGGCCAGACTACCAAAAGGATTATACAAATTTAATGCAATTTCTATTAAAATCCCAATGATTTTTTTTTCATAGAATGAGAAAAAGCAATCATGAAATCATTTGGAAAAATAAGAGACCCAGAATAGCCAAAGCAATCCTTAGGAAGAACAGTGAAGTAGGAAGCATCACAATACCAGATCTCAAACTATACTACAGAGTGAGAGTAATAAAAACATCATGATATTGGCAACAAAACAGACATGTAGACCAATGGAATAAAATAGAAGACACAAAGACACATAAATACAGGTATCTCACATGAGACAAAGGTGTCAAAAACATTCACTGGAGAAAATACAGCCTATTCAACAAATGGTGCTGGGGAAAAAATGGAAAGTCACAAGTAAGAAAATGAAATTAAACCTTATCTCTTACCCTGCATGAAACTCAACTCACTATGGATCGAAGACTAAGGCACTAGAACAGAGACCCTGCGACTATTAGAACTAAAAGTAGGCCCAAATCTTCACCGTGTCCACCTAGGACCTGACTTCCTTAATAAGACTGCTAAAGCACAAGAAGTTAAGTAAAGAATCAATAAATGGGATAGACTCCAAATAAAAAGCTTCTTTTCAATAAAAGAAACAATTAATAATGGGAAGAGACAGCCTACAGACTGGGAGAAAATCTTTACCACATGCACCTCAGATAAAGCATTTATCTCTAGGATATATAAAGAACTTAAAAATCTTAGCACCATAAAAACAAATAATCCAATCAATAAATGGGTTATGGACACATCACAGAAGAAAACATACAATTGATCAACAAATATATGAAAAAATGTCCAACATATCTAGCAATTAGAGAAATGCAAATCAAAACAATTCTAAGATTTCATCACACTCCAATCAGAATGACAATTATCAAGAATACAAATAATAATAAAAGTTGGTGAGGATGTGGGAAAAAAGGTACACTTAGGCTGGCAATATAGCTCAGTTGGTAGAGTGCCTGCCTTGCAAGCACAAGGCCCTGGTTCAACCCCCAGTACCACCAAAAAAAAAAAAAAAAAAAAAAAAAAAAAAAATGTACATTCATATATTGCTAGTGGGAATGCAAAATGATGCACACGTTGTGGAAATCATTATGGAGAGTCCTCAGAAAACTTGGAATGGAACCACCATTGACCCAGTTAATTACACTCCTTAGTTTATACCCAAAGGACTTAAAATTAACATACTACAGTGACACAGCCATATCAATGTTTATAGTAGCTCAATTCACAATATCTAAACTATGGAACCAACCTAGATGCTCTTCAACAGATGAATGGATAAAGGAAATGTGGAATATATATATATATATATATATATATATATATATATATATATATATATGCAGGCATATAATATTACTTAGCATTAAAGAAAAATGAAATTCTGGCATTTGCTGGTAAATGGATGGACTTAGAGAATATTATGCTAAGTAAAATAAGCCAATCCCAAAAAAACAAAGGCCAAATGCATCACCATACTTGTTGATTTCAGAAATGAGATTAAGAGATTATTTACTTGACATATGAAACAAGAGAAATTCATAAAGTTAGAAATGGTTCTTAGTTGTTGAATGAATTTGTTAATATCCATGTATGAATTATAACTAAATACCTCATACTCAAGGAAAGTTATAAATACATGTTTTTCTCTTGGTTTTATTATGCTCATGTTACTCTGTTCCCAGGTTCCAGAGTGATCATATATAACTTCTTGTCCAATTAGAGACACAACAGAGAAAGGGATGAGTGAGGTAGATGGCAACATAGATAGGATATTGGGAATACTTACATAAACCATGTTGGCTCTAGGCAAACCAGAGCATTTATTTTTGTTCATATCCATATATCTTAATTCACCAAATTTTCTTATGTCTATATTTTTATCTCAGTCATGGTATGCATTTTATATTCATTTTTATCAGTTAAGAATTGTGTTAAAATTTAAATTTTGTAATAAAATAAATTTTTCTCATAGGACTTTTATAACATATTAAGATACGTTTAAAATTAATTTTGTGAGGAGATTTTAAAATTGCTTTTTTGAGTGCACTTTTATTCAGTTAGTTTTAATGTGTTATAAGTCACCCAAAATCCAATAGCACAAAATTATAGTCACTTATTTAACAAACATTCTGTGGGTCAGCAATTTAGGTTGCCCTAAGGTGGGTGGTTCTGCTGATCTGGACCAGGTTTAGCTGATTTTGGCTGTACTCAGTGAAGCATCTGTTGTCACCTGCCAACCTTGCTGACTGTTGACTCTTGTTAAACCGGCTTCACTAGTATGACAGCTACGTTCCAAGTGTCCATTTACTAATGCAAATTTCAAAGAACCATTGCAATGCAACATTAATAGTGTTTTTTTCAATTGTTACAACCACTAAATTTTCAAGGAAATAAATGTCTCCAATTTTATTGCTAATTAAAAACACCTCAGACCACTTTCATCTGTATCAGCCTGCAGTTTGAACCAAAGATTGGGATTTTAAATCTCTATTAATGAAGGTGTTCTTAAGGGTTTTCATGATGCAGGGATTTTATGTTCATCCCAGCAATGTTTTTTTTTTTTTTTTTTTTTAATTAGTTTAAGCTTTCTTTTAAGCTTGTTTATTTCCTGGCAATAATTTCAGAATGTTGACTGTTTTTCAAATAATTTGAGGTAGGCTACTAAGTTATAGAGCACATTTCTAACATGTGTGAGACACTAAGTTCAATCTCCAGATCTTCAAAGGATAATAATAATAACTTCAGGCAAAATTTGCTAAATGGTACTGTTTTATATTGCATTCTCAATCCTCCCTATTTGCTGAAGTTTCTCTTTTTAAAAATGTGCAAAAGAAAAAGTTTTTCTCTGAAAGCAGTTAGTATATGAATTTATAATATAAATACATGCACAACTTCTCAATCATTGTTACCTAACAATTCCAGAATTTTCTATGACATTCCTATCCTGGTTTACCTGTGATTACTCTAATTCCCATTACCATGATTTTATAGTAACCTTGTTCTTCTTTCCATTTTGAGGGATTTTAATATGCTTCAAGTTGAATATTTTAGGAGGCTAGTTTCGCATCATAACATTCTTCCCCATCTGTGCTTTTTGCTGTCAATGAAATAAATGTATTTTAATTTCTTTATTACTGAGAATTATATAAATATAAAGTTTTCAGATTCTGAAAATCTGTTCCTTTGGTACAGCCTCCTGTCATTTATACCATATATATATGGCATTGAAATCTTATGTATGTAAACTTCCCTTGCTATGGCCCAAATGGCATCTTTTGGAATTTTTCTATTTTTCATTAGATTCAGTTGAATGAACAAATAATGGTTTTCCATTTTAATACTTGCTAATCTAATCCCCTAAATCTCTGGATCTACTCTACTGACTTTATTAGTTTTCTTCACATAAACCTTCTTACTAAGCCTATAGAACTCTTATGATACCCAAACATTGAATTTCTGTTGTTTGTTGGCAGTCCAGGTCTCTGTATATTTTGATATTGTGAACAGCCCTAGCAGGAACTGCTCTGCTCTCTTGGTTCCTATATCATAATTATTTTGCCGATGTTCTTCAGTATTATTTGATTCTTTCTTCTAATTGCTTCTTCAGCTGTTCCTCTTTTATATGTTTTATCTAAAATTTAGTCTTCAGCACCTTTTCCCCTTTCCCTCTGGGTTTCTTTCTTCATGGTAATTGAATCTAATCAACATCACTTGGCCAAACTCTATGCCAAATGTTTCCATCCCATGGATCACTAACACTGGATTCTTTACTTTACCATTTCTAAGTACATTTTCAACAATTTTGTAGATATGTGTCCTAGAGAGCAGAGTTTCAAATCACAGGTCTGCATTTAAAAGTCCTGTTTGATCTAGGTATTTGTAAGTTTCCCTATTGTATTTTCCACATCCTTTATCTACTTTACAAAACTTTTAACCGTACATACCCTAGCTTATTACTGGTCATCCTAAATGCTGATTCTGTAAAACAGAGGAACATGTCCAGATTCCATGTAGGTTTCTGTAGCTTCCTGAAAATCTATCTCCTCAACACCTCCGCCAATGCCTTAATCTCAAAAACATTTATCTTTTTTGAAATAACTTTGCCTTGTCACCTACCAATTTTATAAAACCAATATTAATTGGATAACGTTCAGTATAGTATTTGTTACTATATTCTTTCTGCATTTTTAGTACCTCACTTTGATACCATTACATAATTACAATTTGAATAGAAGTTAGTTAGTAAATATCAAAAGAATACTGTCTTGTGCCAGATAGATGTCAGAAATACATCAGGAGGGCAGTTTATTAATGGTAAACAGACACATTTTCCAATTCTTAATTTTTTTATTATTATGCCTGTGACCCAGAAATATAACTAAATCCATTTTTAAAAGTTGTTGGTATAATAGTTACATAAGAAAAAAAATGAAAAAGAGAAGACTTTCAGAAGTCACAAATATACTGCTATCAAAAATATTATTCTTTTATTTATAAACATTGTTTTATATGCACACAATAAATCAATATAACATAAAATATGATTTCATATGATTATAAACATATATTTGCACTCTTTCTCTCTTTAGTTCTCTGAAACCAAGGACAATGGCAAAGGATCTGAGTTTAGCAGTATCACAGTGTTCTCCATTAAACAATTATCTTGGAAAATGAATACTCAGAGGAAAGAGTCCATTATTCCTTCTCATTTAACTACATGTTCTGAATCTACTGTTCCCAGTTCTAAGAGGGTCATGTACCTTATTTAATATAATAATAACCCTCAGCTTGCTAATTTTTTCATAATACAATTTTATCCTGAACAATAAACAAGTTCTCAAGTGAGCCTTAAAAACATCTCTCAAGGGAAAAAGCGGCTCAGACTTCATGATTTCTATAACAACTTAAACGTGAACAACTTGTTGGCCTAAAATCCTCAAGGAGATCTCTGCTGAGAGTTTAGAAAATTAGGTATTTTTCAAGTAGAATATTCTTACAGTAGTGGCAGTAAGTGGCCCCCAAATCACGGAGTGTTAATAAGAGTTAAGAATTGTCTCCTTAATTTTTAACATGATAATTATAGAGACGAAAATATAGTTGTGAATATGTATGGCTGCATTAATCCTCTGATAGGGATTAACTAGGTGGTTACTGTAGGCAGGTAGGGAGAAGGTGGATCACTGGGGCCTGCCTTTGGGGTATATATTCCTCTGTGGTGAGGGGAGTCTTTCTCTCTACTTTTCTCTACCACAGTCTTCCACCATGTTGTTCTGCCTCAGCTTGAGCCCCAAGGAATGGAGCTGCCTGTCTGTGGACTGACCTCTGAAACCAAGAGCACCAAGAAAACTTCTCATCCTCAAAAATGTCCTTGTCAGGTCTTTGGATCACAACGCTGAAAAATCAGCTGAAATAGCTTATACATTTAAATAACAATAATATAAAAGATCCATATAAGTAATTTCATTAAATATGAAAAGTGATTGACAGATCAGAGCACCTAAAGAATGTAACTCCCTACTATTCTTCTGAAAATGAATACCAAAAATACCACACCCTTACCAAAAAGATTAATTCATTCTTATGAGTATAAGCATACTGACCTGTGCTGAGAATTATGAGCCTGCATAATGAGTTGCTATGATCATTTATAATTTAATCCAGTGATAAGAAGCATAGATACTGATAACTTTTATCACAAGTTATTCTATGATATTGAAACAAAATATTTTAAAATGCATCATGGAAGCTCTGACATTTAAAACATGATGAAGCCAGGTACAGTGTCTGGTCACATGAAATATGTTGAAAACAATTTAACATATTTCATTTCCTAACATTTTATAATGTTGACAGCAAATACATGGTTGATCTCTTCAGTCGGATATAAATGATGGTTCTTTTGGATATAGAAAAATAATGTACTAGATACATGATATGAGCATGTTTCAATAATGCCAAATTTTATATGTTATTTTTACTATTAGTTTTTTAAAAAAGAATTTTTGCTTATATTTGTACTCACAAAAATTGACATAAATTTTCTGCAGCCAATATTTGATAATTTCAGCCCCCCTTGCTCCAAATATTCAGATAGTTTTAGTTGCTCACACTTTCTATTCTGTTACCACTCATAAATAATTTGATCTCATTTATAGGCAACATCTTGAGAGAGAGGACGGGCTCAAGAAAACGGTAAAAGATTAATATGTTCTCACTTTTTCAATTTTTCTACATGTAAAAGTAAGATTAATGGAGTTAATTAATGGAGTTAATTTCTTGAAAAAGTTTTCTAGTTACATGAATTTGAGAAATACTGAAAAAAAGTAGATAACTAGTTTGTTTACTAAAGAACAAGAGAACTTCAATATACAAATGTGTGCTGAAAAGCCTCAGGTTTGAGAGGGAATGGAGGGAGTCCAAGGTAGGAATAAGGGGAAAAACAGTATGAAATTGAAATCCAGCTGGGGAGATTTATTTTTGAAACAAATGCAAAAAATTATAAATGTATAAAATGATTGAATACTGTTATAAATTCAGAGCAAACAAATAGTATATCCTCCCTTAACATCCAGGAATTGCAAATTCCTACCAGGATCTGATAATGAATAATAATCTATCCTTTTCTTTGGTGATTGCTCAAGAATTCTATTTGCATGTATATTTGTGTGTTTGTGTGTGTGTGTGTGTGTGTGATATGTTTAAGAAAAATTTCATAATTTCTTTCATTTTTAATTTTTTTATGAGTGCTAGGGAAACCATGCTGGTACTAATTCTATTCATTCTACTCACTCTTCAGATATTAAATATTTTTACCTGAAATGCCAAAAAATTCTCAAATAGTCTATATGGACTTTAAAAATATAATCTAAAATTTAGGAAGAAAGATGGCACAGATTACTTTTTAACATTTATTATTTTATTTGAGTCTTTTTTCATAATGTGCCTTTTTATTACTTAATATTTTTATTTGTTCTAATTAGTTATACATAACAGTAGAATGCATAATATATAATAATGTATTGTAGTTAAATGAAGTATGACTTCTTATTCTTCTGGTTGCAGATGATATAGAATTACACTGCTCATGTAATCACATAAGATGCACAGAGTTTTGACTCACAGTTTTAAGACCTTTTCAGTAACAATATTGGACAAAGTTGCTTTATAGATATTTTAGGATTAATTTTGTTGGTTATAATTAGATAATTAATTTTTATTAAAGTTATTTTCTGGGAAAGCTTTATAATTTCATTTGGATATTTAACTTTGTCCAAATGGCAGAATCTCTACTTGTAAGATAAAATTCAAACTTGCTGCATTACCTGAAACTTCTTTGCTATTACCTCCTCTCCTGCTATTCATTCTCAAACTCACTTATTAGTTCAAGTTTTGAAAAAAATGTAATTTCAACTGTAGTGGTGGTTGTTTATAACTCTGTTCATTTGGTAAATATGATTTATTTTGCCTAGAATATTTTTTCATGCTTTGATGTATTTAAAAACATCTGTGCTGCTGTAAGTCTAAAATATTAATACAGGAATGCTTTCCAAACTCCACTGTGAGATTCTTCTCCATCCATATATCTGGATGAACATTCCATTCTTTTAACTCAACTACATTAAACTAGTTATGATCACAGGGTGAAATACCATCAATTTCTCACCTAGTTTCTAATTATTTGTGCATATTTGTTGAGCTTCTTTGTTAAAAAATAATAAGAATCTCATAAGGATACTGGGATAAAAGTATGCAATTGTGAAATAATTGGCACAGTGCTTGCCATGTAAGAAATACTCAAGATGTGGTAGTTATTATGTGACATATTTATAATTTCCTAATACTGTAATGCTGGATGTTTTTCTCAGTTTTTGGTGATAATTCCAAAATGATTTTTAAGAATAGAACAAAAATGCCCTTGAAATATTCATATTAGATACATTACTATCCTGTTAGAGAATAAAGACCAAAAAGTAAACCAAAAACTGCCCACTCACCAAATAGTTCAATCTGTTATGGGGGAAAAAGAATTTAAAATAAAGGTGGGAGGTGAAGCTTTGGTTACAATGGAGCTTCTACTACATCAAAAGGTGAATGGTTTTCTTTGCCAGTAACACACCATTGTGTAAATTACTTTTCTCCTCTCAATTTGGGAGAAAGCAATTTAAACGTTTTTATGTGGCTACTGGTGAGAAAAGAGCATAGGCTCATTATTAAGTTAAAATCTCATCCTTCCCCTATAGATACTCTGTGAATTCTTATTTGTCCTTCGGGACTTGGGTGGAAGTCAGTACCACAAAGATAACAACATCTGACCTCAAGCTTTTTGCTCATCTTTTTCCTTCAAGGTTTCCATTCCCAGCAACCAAGTAGAAGTAGGGATTCAGAGTTTCTAACAGCACTTTGTTGTTCTCACTTAAATTTAAACATTCTATGTTCTCTTCGTTGACATTGTGTATGTATGTGGCACAGATCATTATTTTCTTCAGACAAGACACTACTCTTGCCTTTAGGCTTGGACATGTATTTTTCTCTCTCTAATATCCAGCATCCATCACAATCACAAAAACACAGTGAGGAGCTTAATATGCATCTTGGTACATGTGTAAGCAGGGAATTTTCTTAATTTTGGAAAACATACTATAAAACATCCCATTCTTTTTATACTTCACGAAGTATGCATAGCATTTGACTCAGTAGTAAAAAGTTAACACACTAATGAAGCATATGAATACTATCAGAACATACTTCCTGTTTTTATATCCACAAGAAAAAGGCATGTGATATGTAGTAACTGTTTTCCTTTTTGAAGTAAGTAAATAAATATATAAACAAAGGCACCAGGTACCCATGGTCCCTGACTTAAAATTTTTCAACTGAACAGTATTCCAACTTTACCATAGTGTGAAAGCAAAACACATTCACTAATTCCATACTCTGGATTAAGAATTTTGATCTTTGTCCAGGATAACAATATGTGTTTTTGCTGCCTTGCAAAGCTGGGCATCAGCAGCATGTCTCAGCTCCCAGTCAGTTGCTTGGGTAAACAATGATTACTCTACTGTACACTCTGCTTCTAAACTATGAGACATGGAAAGTTAGGCATATGAAATGGATTTTGACTTTGGGTAATTTTGTCTTATAGTGGGTTTATTGAAACTTGACCCTATCATAAGCCAAAGAGCATCTGCGCAGCTCCTGCAATATAGTCTCAAATCTACTTTATATAAAAAGCTGAATCGTGTTCAGTATTCATAGCTAAGATTCTGATGCATTTTTCCTTGAGGAGACATTCTGCAGGAAACTTTGTGGCTGGCAAAGTTTATGCCATCTTGAAATAAATAAACAGTCCATAAACTCTCTACTAGCAGTCAGCAGTAAACAATCAATCTCTGAAACATTCACTAGACTGGAAAAATCTTCCTGAGACACCAAATAATTTCTTCAAAGCTTGTATACCACTCATGAGTCTAGCAGAAATTCACTTGAAATTCCCAGTTTACAGACCAGGTGATGTCTTACTAAAGCTAGTAAGAATCATTTCAGCAACATTTAGTTTGGAGGGTTATGTTGCAGTAAAGAGCTGCAAAACTAGTTGAAACTGGTCAAAGTTGACCATACTCTTAGAAAACCATCGTTTTGAATACTTTTGTGATGTTTGAACTTAATTCAATTCTTCCTTATTTTATTGACACTATCAGTATCCAGTGGAAAATAATGGAGAAAAAAAGCAAAAATCAAATAATCATATTGGAAATCTACATTGACAAATAAAAATAAAGACAAAGAATGTTAGCATATTTTTTATAGCTATTTGTTGCATTTTCAGGCAACAGCAAACATATTTGAAAAGTGTTCACTAGTTTTCTCACTTTTGGAGTTACTATTTACATTGTGTCCATTTTAATTATGGACTATTTGCGTTTTCTTGAGCACAGATTCTTGTTTTATTTTGAGTATACAATACAATTAGTGCTTTTCGTGTCGTGTGTAATAAAACCTTTCCCTACCTCAATATCAGGTTCACTAAATCTTTTGTGTTTAACCTTTCAGTTTTGAGAGTGTTACACATAAAGGGAAATTATTGCCTATGGTTTGAAGAAAAGATTAAAAATATTTCTTTCTGTTTTGTTTTCACCAGGGATTAACCCCAGAGCCACATCACCTGCCCTTTTAGTATTTTATTCTGAGACAGGGTCTCACTATGTTGCTTGGTGTCTTGCTAAATTGCTGAGGCTGGCTTTGAACCTGTGATCCTCCTGCCTCAGCCTCCTGAATCTTTGGGATTACATGTGTGTGTCACTGCCCCCCGTGCTTGATAATATTTTTAATGTGCTGTTAAATTCAGTCTGCTTGTATTCTTTTGAGGATTTTTGCAATACATTTTTCAGTATATTGTCTGTAGCTTTCTTTTGTCATTGTATATTTTTCAAATAATTTGAGAAGAGTTGGTATTTGTTCTCCTTCAGTTGTTTGTTTGTGGTGGAATGTGGTGGTGCACAGCTGTAATCCCAGCACCTGGGGAGGCTGAGGCAAGAGTATCACAAGTTCAAAGCCAGTCTCAGTATTAGTGAGGCCCTAAGCAATTTAGTGAGACCCCATTTTAAATAAAATATAAAAAGGGGTGTGGATATAGCTCTGTGTTGAAGTGCTCCTCTGTTCAATCCCTGGTACAAAAATAAAAATGTTAGAATTCAGTTGTGAAACCAATAAGTCTACTATTCCTAAACTATTTTTTTTTTTAATTCTGACTTTTTGTTACTGATTCATTATTCTCACTTTTTTGTCTCTTCAAGTGTCTTAGTTCTTCACGACTCAGTCTTTCTAAGATGTATGTGTTTAAGAATTTGTCCATTTCTTCTAGATGATCAAACTTTTGGCATATAGTTGTTCATAATAATTTATAATGGTTCTTTTTATTGCTGTGGTATCAGTTGTAGTATTTGTTTTTGTCATTGACTTTTTTTTTATCAAGTATTCTATTTTTCTTTGTCTAGTTAAGTGTTAATTTTATCTTTTTGAAAAAAACAACCCTTCATTTTGTTGATCTTCTATCCTTTTTGCCTCTATTTCATGTATTTTGCTTTCATCTTTATTATTTTTTCCTTTTACTGATTTTAGTTTTGATTCATTCTTACTTTTCTAGTTCCTTGAGGTGAAACTATTAGTCTGTTGAAATCTTTCTGCCTTTTGATGTAGGCACTGATTGCTCTACATTTCCAGTTAGGACTGCTTTGTATTTTCTGTAGGTTTTTATATGTTATTTTCCATTGAAATTTAATTCACAAATTTTAAAAATTATCTACTTCATTTCATGATTGATCCATTGTATGTTCAGGACTGAGGTTTGTTCTCTTATGCTAACAGTCAACGATAGAAAACAATGGAGGGCTGGCGTTGTGGCTCAGTGGTAGAGTGCTTGCCTGGCATGTGTGAGGCCCTGGGTTCGATCCTCAGCACCACATATAAATAAATAAAAGTTAAAAAAAAGGAAAGAAAACAATAGAAAAATCACCCTCTAATCTCTGACCATGGCTTCTTACAACCAAATAGTCACAATCCTCAAACTAATTACATTCATCAAAGCATGTATAGGAGAGATACAGCATCTAGAGGACAAGTATAGGCAAGTATAGCAGGAGGAGACATATTTAAAGAAATAACTAAGGTGTTATAAAGTTCTTCACATGCTCTCATAGTCTTTTGTTGTTAAATTTTATTCTATTTGTTCTTTTTAGATGTACATACCAGTGGAGTGTATTTTGACATATTACACATGCATGGAGTATAACTTAATTCTAATTAGGATCCCACTCTTGCAGTTGTACATGGTGTGGAGTTTCACTGGTCATGTATTCATATATGAACATAGGAAATTTATTCATTCTACTGTCTTAAAGTTTTATTATTTTTTCTCCCACTTGATCAACTGCTATTTTTATCTAATGATGAACTTGTGCAGAATCATTTAACACAGAAATCAGCTAATGGTTATTCTCAGATAATCATTTTTCATAAAATGAAATTGTTGGTATGTAAGTATTGTGACCCAAGGAAGTATCTTTCATTTGGGAATTTTAATCCACTATTTTCAAGAAGAAATGAGGGGATTAGTATGAGGATTTTGCAGTTGTTGTTGTTTCAAGAGACTTTAGCTCAAAATATTCTTTCTACCACATTTCCACATCTATCATTTTATTGTTTGCTTTATAATTGACATTCCAGTTTTATATTTATCTTCATTTATCTTCTTCATTTATCTTCTGTTAGATTAATAAAACACTCTGTTATTTTTCTCAATTAACTTACCTATGCATATTTTATTGTGCTTTAAATAGTGGTTCCAGATATCACATTATTAACTTAGTTGATAAAAGTTATTATTCAACATTCCCAAAATGATAAAATATTATACACAATTCCATTTCATTTTTATGCCTTGCATTTAAGTTCTTAAAATTTATAATTCTCTACATGTGTTTTTTTGTTTGGTACTGTAACTATTTAGTAAATTTAATTTGTTTACTATATTTTAATATTTTCCCTTCTGTTTATTTATTCTTGAAAGTCTGAATTTCCCTCTAAATAATTATTTTATCTTAATAATTTCATTTCTTTAGAGAGGAAGATGGTAGTCTGGAAGCATTTATCACTTTCATATTTGAAGGTTATTGAGTACACGTTCCATTTTCATTTTTGGAGTCATGTGAACTTTTGGAATCACAGTTGAAGAACAAAAATTGTAATTTGATTTTCTACTAAAACTCCTTTTGATTTTTTGTTTTGGTTTCTGATTTACAAAAATGTAAAATATCTTTTTAAGAGTCTATGCTTCTGTGTCTTCTATTCTATACCATTGGCCTGGCTGTCTATTTTGGTGCCAATATCATGCAATTTTTGTTACTATTGCTCTGTAGTACAGTTTAAGGTCTGGTATTGTGATACCTCCTGCTTCACTTTTCTTGCTCAGGATTGTTTTGGCTATATGAGGTCTCTTATTCTTCCAGATGAAGTTCATGATTCCCTTCTCTATTTCTATGAGGAATGTCATTGGGATTTTAATTGGAATTGCACTGAATCTGTATAGCACCTTTGGTAGCATGGCCATTTGGACAATATTAATTCTGCCTATCCAAGAACATTGGAGATCTTTCCATCTTCTAAGGTTTTCTTCAATTTCTTTCTTTAGTGTTCGGTAGTTTTCATTGTAGCGGTCTTTCACCTCTTTTGTTATATTGATTTCCAGGTATTCTATTTTTTTGAGTCTATTCTGAATGGAGTGGTTTTCCTAACTTCTCTTTCAGATTTATCACTTATGAAAAGAAATGCTTTAGACTTATGCATATTGATTTTATATCCTGCTACATAGCTGAATTCATTTATTAGTTCTAGATGTTTTCCAGTGGAGGTTTTTGGATCCTCTAAATATAGAATCATGTCATCAGCAAATAGGGACAGCTTGAGTTCTTCTTTTCCTATTCATATCCCTTTAATTTTTTTGGTCTGTCTAATTGCTCTGGCTGGTGTTTCAAGGATGATGTTGAATAGAAGTGGTGAAAGAGGCATCCCTGTCTTGTTCCAGTTTTTAGAGGGAATGTTTTCAGTTTTTCTCTGTTTAGAATGATAATGGCTGTGAACCCACATAAATACAGTTACCTCATACTAGACAAAGGAGACAAAAATGTACAATGGAGAAAAGATACCCTCTTCCACAAATGGTGTGGGAAAAACTGGAAATCCATATGCAGTAAAATGAAATTAAAACTATCTCTCACCCTGCCAAAACTCCACTCAAAATGGATCAAAGACCTAGGATTTAGACCAGAGTTCCTGCACCAAATAGAAAAAAGAGTAGACCCGAATCTTCATCATGTTGGCTTAGGATCAGACTTCCTTAACAAGACTCCCAAAGCACAAAAAATAAAAGCAAGAATCAATAAATGGGATGGATTCAAACTAAAAAGCTTTTTCTCAGCAAAGGAAACAGTCAATAATGTGAAAAGAAAGTCTACAGAGTGGTAGAAAATCTTTTCCACATGCACTTCAGGTAGAGCACTAATCTCCAAAATTTACAAAGAACTTACGAATCTTTATACCAAAAATACAAAGAACCCAATCAATAAATGGACCAAGGATCTGGACAGACACTTTACAGAAGAAGAAATACAGGCAAGTAATAAATATATGAAAAAGTGTTCAACATCTCTAGTAATTAGAGAAATGTAAATTAAAACAACTCTGATTTCATCTTGCTCCAATTAGAGTGGCTATTATCAAGAACACAAACAATAATAGATGTTGGCATGGACATGGGGGAAAAGGCACATTTTTACATTACTGGTGGAGTTGCAAATTGGAAAGCCACTCTGGAAAGCAATGTGGAGAATCCTCAGAAAATTTGAAATGGATCCACCTTTTGACCCAGTTATCCCACTCCTTGGTTTATACCCCAAGTACTTAAAATTAGCATACTATAGTAACGCAGTCACATCAATGTTTACAGTAGCTCAATTCACAATAGCTAGATTGTGGAACCAACCTAAATGCCCTTCAACAGATGAATGGATAAAGAAACTGTGGTATACGCAACGGAATATTCTTCAGCCATAAAGAGGGAAAACATTATGGCATTTGCTGATAAATGGATGGAATTGGAGACTATCATGCTAAGTGAAATAAGCCAAGCCCAAAAAATTGAATGGTGGAATGTTTTCCCTCATAAATGGATGATGATATATAATGGGTTTGGGAGAATGGGGGTGGGTGAGAGAAGAATGAGGAACTTTAGATTACATAGAGGGAAATGAGAGGGGCGAGGGTGCAGGGGTATGAAAAATGGTCGAGTAACACAGACATTACCCTATATACACTTATGATTACACAAATGGTATGAATCTACATTGTGCATAACCACACAAGTGAAAAGATGTACTCCATTTGGGTACAATGAATCAAAATGCAGTCTGTAAAAATAAAATATAATTTAAAAAGAGTCTATGCTTCATTTTAAATATACACTATAAAATATTTGGACAATTAAAATAAATTTTGTGTCAGGTATGTAAAATATAAAGCAGAATAATAAAAAGAACCAGAACCTTTTGCTGGTCTTGAAACTGAAAACATCTGTAACAACAGGCCTTGCTTTTCTAAACAGATGAACCAATATCTGAAACTTTACACCTCATTGAATGTGCTCCTGGAAATAAAAATTATTTTTGTATTCACTCTCTTTAGTAGCAGTCTACTTGTAGAGCATTCATCTGCGCAACAGTAGCCTCATCTACATTGTATATGCTAGCTGAGGAGGAACAGGACAATGTTTAAGTAGAAAATTTTACTTGAAATTAATATAACATATGAAGAGATTGTAAGCCACAGTATGGGTTTTATGGGAAAGGTAAGGAATAGGTAAGAGAAAGAAGAAAAGGGTATGAAATTCCAGTTTTTCTCTCAAGAATTTGCCTGAAAATCAGGAATAAAATGAAGATCATCCCTAAAAGATAAATTGTGAAATAGTATGGTTTATTCAGAAATCACAAATAAATCTTCGTAATGATCAGTTCTTAGGATGAAAAGTAGAGTGAAATAGCTCAAGACATTACAAAGAATTGAAATTTTATTGTTTTTAATTGAGCGGTATAAATGTAATTATTTAGAGGCATCTAGTATCATGGGAAGATACTTTGAAAATATGAGAATAAAAAGTTAATGAACAGTGATACTAGAGGTATATATTCCATAACATATTCATGTTATTATTTACCTTTTTCATTTTATGGTTAAAAGACATCTCTTACTTTGTCAAAATTAATCACACACTGTTCATCTGCCTTATATACTCTGGAGTTATCTCTTTATGCAAGAGATGAAATGACAAGGAAATTTTTGTGTTGTAGATAATTTCCTGTTTAGTTTGATTTCCCTGGCATATTTACTGATGCAAGAAGTAAAATCTGCTTCTGTTGATATGTTTCTATCCCAGGAGGGAGAATATTCTACCATCTCTTCTTAAAAAGAAGATACAGACTTAAAATTTCAAACAAGAATTATACATATTTGTAAAATTAGAACAATCTGTCTATATAAAAAATTAAATCACTTAGTACATTCCATTTCGGTGTTCTATGTCTAATTATTTCTATTATAAAAAAATTACTTCCTGGCTATTTTAAACATGCAAACTCAAGTCTTTGAATTATAGTTAATGAACTAGGGAAATCATTTACCAAAATTTTGAATGTATTTTCAGATACATGACTATTAACTAGTGACCCATTTTTATCTTAAATCTAGAAGAAAAGAGGAAAATGTTTGTAGTAGATTTTATTGTGGCAGCATATGAGAAAAAGTCTAATGTTTCCAATATAAAAATTCCTACACACAAAATGGATCCCACTTAACAAACAGAATCTCTCATGCTATCAAGTAATTAGTTCAAGCAGTTATTACATGCTATAAAAATTAGATATTTATTAATATTATAAAATACATCTCTCTTTTGGCTCTTGATGTTGGCAAGATTCATCTTCAAAAACATGTAGTTTTCTACTGAACACAGCAAAGAAGAATTCAAAAGGATAAATTTGACATTTAATGATTAAGCAATACAATCACATTTATAATAACATGGGACAAATAACCAAACTGAGTTTTGTTTCTGTTATTTGGAGACAGAATTAAATACTTTCAATGATGTTGCTCTGAAACTGCTGAAAATTAGCTAAAAATAATTTCTTACAATTTTAAATAATACCCTGGATTGACAAATTAATGAGGACTTCTCAGATGTTGAAAACTAAGTATAGGTGGGAAGTTAAAGTGTAAAATGGAACCAGATTTTACAGTGAGTATGTTTCCTAAGTGTAAACTTTTATTCCTGTGGAGAAAAAACTAAGAAATCAGAGTTTAACCAATATGGTGAGTCCAACATTGATGATGAGCTCATCATTGATAAAACAAAAGATTTACATTGCAAAGGTAAACTAGAAGTATATGTAGTAGACATCCAGGCAAACTTTCCCTTTCTATCAAAGGGTGAAGCAAAGAAATAATAGTAATAGTAATAATAATAATAAAATAACTTCTCTGAAATGTGAAAAAAATTAGTTCTCAAAGTGTTACTCAAGATAAATTAATAAAATCTGTGATGCATGAAAACTTTTATTCTAGTATTCAGTTAGGACTATTGAAGAATAGACAGTGGTATTAGGTAGAGAGGAGTGAAGGGAGGGGAAGGGGTTTGGGGGAAGGAATGTAGTAGAGTGAAACAGACATTATTACCTCCTATACATGTATGACTGCATGACTGATGTGATCCCTCAATATGTATAATCGGGAAAATGAGAGATTATACTCTATTTATGTATGATCTATCAAAATGTATAAATGCATTCTACTGTCATATACAACTAATTAGAACAAATAAAATTAAAGTTAATAAAAAGAATACAACTAATTAGAACAAATGAAATTTAAAAATTAAAAAGAAGAATAGACAATATTCCTCCTTCTTAAGGAGGAACCTCAATCCTACAAATGTAATTAGGACCATGAGCTCATAGGCGAACATTAAAAAAAAAAAAAGAAAAAGAAAAAACAGAATGTAGTGGAGTCAGAGTGAAACAATTGATAGAATAAACAAAGATATTCACAGATTATTAGGTACAGAATTCTGAATAAAATTTGAGGGGAAATAATGGCAAAGAAGTAAGTGACTAGAGAGAAAGTAACAGATATTTCTATGAATGAAAAAAGATAAAAGAAATTTCTAAATTGGGAAACTCAAGAATGCCCTATGTGATGTATTAAAGGATTGCACACTTGAAAAAATTCAAAAGAAATGGTGCTGGTTCAGTTTGTAGAGGCTAGAGAGAACAATGAGCAATAAGAGTGGAAAATGCATAATAAAAAATCCCTTAGAACTGTAATGAAATATAGAAAATATTTAAATTATACTTAGGAAACCCAACACTTGTTCTCCATAATGGATGCAAAACAGAGACAAAAAAAAAAATCAAAAAAGTTAATTAGATGACTGAATCATACAATTAATCAACTTAACCTGAGAGCATTTTAGCACTATTCAGGCATGATACCTAAAAGAGGACATAAAAAAATCTCCTAAAGTATAAAAGAATTAAAGTCCTACAAAGAATAATCTTTGATTATAAGAACAAGAACAAAAAGAGTTCTTAACTTTAACAGATTTAAAGCAAAAGTGTAATGCAGGATGATATCTGCAAAATGCTCAAATATTTGGAAATAAAACATCTCATTTTGAAATACTTCATGGATTAAAGAGGAAATAATGAGAGTAGACAATATTTGAATTGAGTAAAACTTAAAACAGACAAGAACTAGTGGGATACAAATAAAGTACTACTTAAAGGAAAATTCATAAAAATTAATGTTTATTTTTGAAAAGCAAAAAATAAATCAATAATGTAACTGGATATAATGGCACACACCTGTAGTACCAGCTACTCAGGAGGCTGGGGCAGAAGGATCACATGTTCCAGAAAAGCCTGATCAACTTACCAAGACCCTGTTTCAAACTAAAGAATAAAAAGAGGATTGGAGATATAGCTCGGTGGTAGAGTGCCCTGGGTTCAGTCCCTAGTTTTAACCACAAAATTAAATTGAAAAAAAAAAATACATGAAAGTGTTTTTCTTCATAAAGTAGAGAAGAGAAACACCTTAAATAGAATTAGAGTTAAAAATGATTATATTTCTACATATTGTCACCAATTATAAATTGCAATATTTTCTTGATTAAAACACTGAAATGATGATGAAGTAACATTAAAGACTTAAATAACTGGGAACCTAAATAATAAAAACCTAAATGTATCCTGTGAAGAAGGATATGAAGACTCAATGTTGTTAAAGCTTTAATTTTCCCCAAATTCATTTATACAACGAATGTATTCACAAACAAAATTGAAGCAAAATATTATGTAAAAATTACCAAACCAGTAAGAGAAATATATATAGAAAAGTACAATATGAACAATTTAAAGGATTCATGCTATCTGATCTCAAATTTACTATAAAACTGTACTAATTAAGATATTGTATAAAAAAAGATCCTTGAGATCTGGATCTGTAGATTATTGGAATAGAAAAGACCTTCTGAAAAATCTTACATACTTTGATAATTTCTAGTTGATAAAACAATGGATAAAGAATATTCTTGGCTGTGCAGTGGTATGTGACTGTACCTCCAACTATTTGTGAGTCCAAACCAGGAGAATTGCCAGTTTGAGGTCATCCTGAGCAACATGGGTAACATGATGAAACCCCATGTCAAATTTTTAAAAAAATACAATTATCTTTTTAGTAAATGATGTTAAAATAATTGAATATCTATATTTAAAAATAAAAGGAAAGAAAAATAAAAAGATTCAATAGACATTTCACCAAAGATGAAAGATATATGGCAAATGAGCTTATGAAAATATGCTAAATACCATTAATCCTTATACAAATGCAAATTAAAATCACAATTAATGCTAATCATCCACCTACTAATATAAAAAAACAACAAATTAAACCTGATTAATGAAAGGATGCAGAGCAGTTAGAACTGTTATGCATCAATGGTGATAGTTTGTAAAGGATATTGGAGCTTTGGAAAGAGTTCAGCAATTTCTTTCAAAGCTAAATACATTCTTACTAACAATCTACACGTAAATAAATAGCACATGTCTGCAAAAAAGACCTCTGCCTTGATGCATTTAGTAGGTTTATTCATAATTACCAAAATTAAAGAACACTGAAATGTCCATCGACAGGTGATATGTACAGAAATTGCAGTTACATCCTTGCTACTGGATACTACTGGATAATAGAAGCAGCACAGTACTGCAAAATGCAACATTGCCAATGAAATGTCAAGTCATTAGGCAATTTTAATAAAGTCAGATAGAAGGGGCTAAAACTAACATTCCATTTAAATGAATTTCTGCAAAAGGAAGGGTATGAAGAAATACACCTGAGCATTGCTTTTCATGATCTGAGCTTCAGGAAAGAAAATTACCTATAAAGAGCACAGGAGAGAACTTTTTGAAGTTCTGGAAATAAGTATTTTGATTGTAGTAATGACTACATAACTAGATCCATTTATGTAACTAAAAAGAGAAGGTTTTGCTGAATTTAAAATCTCACCCTCACTATGTAACACACACACAACACCAACAAAAAAGAAAACTACATTAAAGGAAAAAAAGTCATAAATTCAAAAATAAAAATTTGGGAGAAATACTTTGCCAGTGTTGAACTAAAATGAGGACAAAAATGCATAGCATTGATTACACAAATATAATTTAGTTTTCCAGAGCTATTTGTGTACTTTTATAAAATAGTCAAATTTAAAAATTAAGCTTTATTTTCTCACATAGTTATCATTTTCCTGCAATGACAAGAACAGCTATAATCTACTCAATTAGCAAAAATCCTTAACACAATATACTATTATTAGCCATACACTTCATATTGTACATTAGATCTTCAGACTTAATGATTCTATTTGCTCAACAATAGCAACCATGTGCTATGTATGTATCCTTTAATTTATGCATTAATTTACATAAAAATGTACAAATCTACAGGCTACCACTTGATGTTTCCATACATGAATGGATATATTGTGTACTTCTCAAATCAGAGGGAGTGTATCTACCTTCTCAAACATTTGACATTTTTGTGGTGAAAACTTTCAAGATCCTTTCTTCAATATGTATTTATTTTACAATAGCATATTTATTTTAAATATACACAATAAAATTTGCTTAAACTATAAAAATAAAATGATTTCCAATACCTTACAAACACACTTCCTTTCAGGTAATTAAATGAGTTACTTTCTTATGTGTCACATTTATCACGTTTTTAGTGTCATTATAAGCTAGTTACTTCAATTTCTACTCCTCTCTGCTGAACATAAGTTATATTTTATTAATTGCAGTTATAGTTGAAATTAAGCTCACAAAAAAGCTGGGCAACATTACAAATGGACACAAAATCATGCTCGTTTTTGTTATTAACTCCAAAACCATGGTCTCAGAACAATGTTACTATATTTATTCCATTCAGTCATTTGTTTGCTCAGTACTATATTTTGATAGCTACTCTGTGACAGGTGGAGTAATGTCACTGACCTAGATACCACATGTACATTGATTATGAAAACCTTGCATGGGGATTACCCAGAGTAGTAGGAAGGATAAAGAAAATAACTTAGAATGCACTGTTTAGCAGACAAGACACTTCTTTTCGAACTGAGAGAAGTTGTTCACTATAAATAGCCAGGGTAATTTGACACAGATGAACTGAGAAGTTTGTATAGATTGAGTGATAATAGATATTCATCCTTAAGACAGCGGGCCTGAACCAATGAAGAGTGAGGCTTGAGGCATGTGAAAAATTGTAAGAAAGGTATTACAGGCAGAGGGGAAGCAAACACCAGGACCCTAAAGCAAGGAAAAGAGAATAAAAGAACAAAGCAAAACAGGATCATTTTCAAGAAGCAGAGTGAAGTCCTGTTTCTTAAAATGTCACTGCTGCATGAGCTGACATAACATCTTTTAATTGATGATTCAGAGCTTGGACTTTATTCTAAGCATAAAAATAACCGAAGGAGTTAAAATATGGAACAAATGCAATTTAATTGTGCTTTAAAATAACTTCTGTATCCATAGTGCAGAAAATAGTTGTAAATGAAAAGGAGACAACTGGAAAAATTGGTTAGAAGACATTGCAGCGGTTAACATGGAGGGACAAGATTGCTTGCATAAAGTTCTGGGCATGGAGGGAGGAGTGTCTCTAAAATAGTGGGAGACCTCAGCTGGCTTGAGGCTGTCAGCTGAAATGTTGGTTACATTACTTCAGACTTTGTGAGAGAGCATAATTAGAGATTTCTAAATTGGGGTCACTCTTTATAGATATTTCTGTGGCATCAATGGTGTCTCAAATATAATTTCTTTGAAACTATTTCCACAGTGCAATATATTTGAGGAGTGGGATTTTTAAGAGGTGACTTGGTCATGTAGAGCTCTACCTTCTTGAATGGCTGAATGCATTGCCCTAAGAGCAGGTGTGCTGTAAAAGAGAGTTCCACCCTCTTTTACTCTTTCTCTCAAATATGATTTCTCACTCATGCAATGCCTTCCATCATGTTATGAGGTAGGAAGAAGGTCTTTATAACATGAAGCCTCTAAATCTTAAATACATTTTTGAGATAATTCTATAATCATCTTTGGTGATTTCTTGTAAAGGGACTTTACTGCCATGTGACATAATCACTATACTCTTGTGCATGAACCTCTTTTTGATAAGGGTACAATAAAAATTCTGTTATGTTATTTGTGTACACTGAAACAGAGCAAATAAATAGATGGCAGATGGTTGAAGACAGATTTCTGTTGGAGTTAAGAGATTACATATGAGTCAGGGGAGGGATCAAGAATGATTTATGTAGTAATGCAATAGACTTGGATACATTAGTATGAACTCATATTTCCCTTAATATAGATACAGATGGTTACGTACAAAACTATTTATAGACATTTATGAAATGCATACATATACTTCCTGGGCTCTATGGATAAATGGTTGACTTTCTCCTGTGCAGAATTATTCCACATAATTTTGTATGCTTTCTGCCCTACAGGAAAGAGCATAACTCTCTGTCTCTACAGGTTGGGTTATGCACAGTGACTTCTTTATAAGGATCACAGCATGGAAAGGGAGAGGAGAGGAACTTTACAGTAGAAAAAAACTGAAAAACACTATCTCAAGCAGGTGATCAAGGTCAACTTCAACAACAAAGTCTCATGCTGATATCCTGGTATCATGTTTATACATTTGGTATGATATGATTAAAATTATACTTTATATATGTGATTCTTTTCTCAAAAATGTAAATCTCCAGGATACATAAAGAATCAAAAATACCAAAAAAACAAATAATTCTATTAATAATGGGGTAAGGAACTGAACAGTCACCTCACAGAAGAAATACAGTTGATCAACAAACATGAAAAAATGTTCATCATTTCTAGAAATTAGAGAAAGGCAAATCAAAACTAGTCAAAGATTTCATCTCACTCTGATCAGAATGGCAATTACCAAGAAGACAAGCAATAGTAAGTGTTGGCAGGGATGTGGGGAGAAATGTACACTCATCCATTCCTGGTGGGACTGCAAATTGGTGCAACCACTCTGGAAAGCAGTATGGAGATTCCTCAAACAACTTGGAATGGAACCACTTCTTGACCCAGCTATCCCATTCCTCAGTTTATATCCAAAGGACTTAAAAATCAGCATATTACAGTGATGCAGCCACGTCAATGTTTATATAGAAGCTCAATTCACAATATCCAAACTGTGGAACCAACCTAGATGCTCTTCAACAGATGAATGGATAAAGAAAATGTGGTACATATACACAATGAAGTATTAGCCTTAAAGAAGAATAAAATTATGCCATTTTCAGGAAAATGGATGGAACTAGAGAATATAATGCTAAGTGAAATAAGTCAATCCTCATAAACCAAAGGCTGAATGTTTCCTCTGATAAGTGGATGCTGATGCATATTGGGGGGGCAATGGTAGGGAAGAATGAAAGAACTTTGGATTGTGCAGAGGGGAGTGAGAGGAGGAGTGGGGCATTAGGGATGGGAAGGATGGTAGAATGAGACAGATATTATTACCCTCTATGCATGTGTGATTACATTACTGGTGTGACTCAGCACCAGGTACTGAGGAATGAGAAATTATGCTCCATTTGTGTACAAGGTGTCAGAATGCATTCTACTCTCATATATAACTAGAAAAATTAAAAAAGAATGAAGTTTGCTAAAAATTTCAGCAGAAAATACAAAACTAAATCTATGCTATTTTTCTAGTGTATCTATTCCATACTATTAGTGAAAAACAAATTCCTCCTTCTACTACATCTTCATCTATGTGCATCAGCCTTTCAATTTATAACATACAATCTGCAACCTTTAAGAAGGTTTTACTAATCATCTAACATAGTTGACTGTTGCTAATACTCCACCCTCAACCTTGTGGCTTATGACAGTGACTGTCCGTGACTGTCCATTACTGTTTTGAGTGTGCCCCAGTTGTGTGATTCTTTTGGTTGCACCCGGTCCTCTCATGTGTGTTCTAGAAACTGATGATCAGCTGAACAGCTCGCAGGAGTCAGCTTGGTGTTGTCTGCTTTGATTCTCTTATATTTAGTCTCTTCACTTTTCAAAAGGCAAGCCTGGACTTGTTCACAGGATTGCATGACCAGGTATCAGCAAGAAATTAGAAGCACAGAAGACTTCCACTGTGCAAACTCACTTTTGCAACATTGTGTTGGTCAAATATCGATCACTGGGCCCCTACACAACTAGAGAAACTCTTTCTACGTGATAAATGAAAATTTGACTCACTGTTCAGCATCACAACTTTATTTACAGATAATTTTTATGACATTTACCAATATACCATAACTTGATGACATGAAACCAGGAATCAAATCCCAGAATTACAAAAAGTAAAATTAAAAATTTCGTCCTGAACCAATATAATCATTTGGCAATCAAATTACATTCAAACCAATTAGTTCTATTAAAGTTTGCTTGTGATTTAAGTAGAAATTTATATCATGGCTGGGTGAGAAATTAAAAACAATAGTGAAAAAAAGGGTTTTTTTTTTTATAATTTTATCTACTTTATTGATCCAATGCAATGTCCATGATACCTTTTACCAGAGCCTTTAACTTTGCATTTCGTTGCACATAGTTTGCTTTTTCCCATAGGGAAGGGGACATTTCTGCACTTTGCCTTGTGTCAAAAATTCTTAGTTTCCTCAAATTTATTTACAAAGCAAGTGGGTTTTTTTTTTTATTCCTTGTACACAAATAGGGTACAATTTTCATTTCTCTGGTTGTACATGAAGTAGAGTCACATTGTTTGTGTAATCATACATGTACATAGGGTAATGATGTTTGTCTCATTCCATTATCTTTCCTTGCCTCTGCCTCCTTCCCACCCGTCATTTCCCTCTACACATTCCATCCTTCCTCCATTCTTCCCTTACCCCCCCACCCCTATTATATACCATCATCCACTTATCAAGAAATCATTTGGCCTTTTTATTTTCTGGATTGACTTATCTCACTTAGCATGATATTCTCAAACTCCATCCATTTACCTGCAAATGTCATAATTTTATTCTTCTTTAAGCCTGAGTTATATTTCATTGTGTATGTGTTCCACATTTTCTTTATCCATTCAGGAGTGGGATAGCTGGGTCAAATGGTGTTTCCATTCTGAGTTTTCTAAGGAATCTCTATACTTCTTTCCAGAGTGGTTGCACCAATTTGCAACCCCACCAGCAATGTATGAATGTACCTTTTTCCCCACATCCTTGCCAACACCTATTATTGCTTGTATTCTTGATAATAGTCATTCTAATTGCAGTGAGATGAAATCTTAGGGTAATTTTGATTTGCATTTCTCTAATTACTAGAGATGTTAAAAATTTTTCAAGTATCTGTTGATGGCTTATAGATCCTCTTCTGTGAAGTGTTTGCTCATTTCCTTAACCCATTTATTGATTGGGTTATTTGTATTTTTTGTATAAAGTTTTTTGAATTCTTTATGAATTCTGGAGATTAGTACTCTATCTGAAGGGCACATGAAAAAGATTTTCTCCTATTCTGTAGTCTGCCTCCTCACATTATTGATTGTTTCCTTTGCTGAGAAAAAAGCTTTTTAGTTTGAATCCATCCCATTTCTTGATTCCTGCTTTTATTTCTCATGCTTTGGGAGTTTTGTTAAGGAAGCCTGGTCCTAAGCCTACATAATAAAGATTTGGGTCTACGTTTTCTTCTGTTTGATGCAGTCTCTGATCTAATTCCTAGGTCCTAGATCCATTTTGAGTTTTGTACAGGGTGAGAGATAGAGGTTTGATTTCATTTTGCTGCATATGAATTCCAGTGTTCCCAGCACAATTTGTTGAACAGACTATCTTTTCTCTCTTTTGGATCCTTTGTCTAGTATGAGATAATTGTATTTATGTGGGTTTGTCTTTGTGTCTTCAATTTTGTACCATTGGTCTGTCTATTTTGGTGCCATTACCATGCCATTTTTGTTACTATTGCTCTGTAGTATAGTTGAAGGTCTGGTGTTGTGATACCTCCTGCTTAGCCCTTCCTTCTAAGGATTGCTTTGGCTCTTCTAGGTCTCTTATTCTTCCAAATGAATTTCATGATAGCTTTCTCTATTTTTATGAGATATGTCATTGGGATTTTAACTGGAATCACATTGAATTTGTATAGTGCCTTTGGTATATGGCTATTTTGACAATATTAAGTCTACCTATCAAGAACATGGGAGATCTTTCCATCTTCTAAGGTTTTCTTTAATTTCTTTCTTTAGTGTTCTGTAGTTTTCATTGTACAGGTCTTTCACCTCTTTTGTTAGGTTGATTCCAAAGTATTTTATTATAATTTCTTGAGGCTATTGTGAATGGGGTAGTTTTCCTAAATTTCTTTTTCAGAGGATTCTTCACTTATGAATAGAAATGCATTAGATTTAAAGTATATGCTTTTAGAGAAATATTAGAAGGAGAAAACTGGATTTTTTGAACAGCAACCAGGATTCAGATGCCTTTCCACCACATGATAATATTCTTTTGATGGTCAAATGTAGTACTAGAGTGCTAGTTCTTCTCTAAGTAATGATTATGTTGCTAAATATTAGAAAATTCCACTGTTAACTTTTAAAAATGTTTTTCTATATCTAGTGGAGGGATTGTTGGTTAAATATTTGAATGTCTATGCATAAGTGAAAATGAATGACTAGCCTAGTGTCACATCTGTCCTTACATGACTGACTGATTATACAAAACTTCTTTCGCTGACCAAGCTTAGAACTGTCATTCATACTAAATTAAAATGAAATGTTAGAATCTAAGAAAATTGAATTGGCTGATGAATAACATCCTGAATGTCTCTTGTAGCAATATGAATAATTATAATAGAATTCTCTGGCACATGGCAGCTTCTTGCAAATTAGAAATGATTAAGCCTGTTTTGTCATGTAGAAAGATAAAATTAACATTAGCTAGCTTGAAAAGGTAGGGATAATCCTTAATGTTATTTTAAAATATATTCTGTGTTTCATGATGACAAGAAGAAAAATTTAAAAACCCAATTCTTTTTCTGAATTTTCAGTAATATCAGTTATTTAAAAATTATCTTACATGTGTTCTAAAGCATAGATATAACATTTCTGGTTTACATTCTCATTTTGTACTATTGTTTTATTGATTTATTTGTCATGAAAAGAACACTTTGGAATAAGATGGATAATGTAGGAATGAACACTTCTCAGGCCCTAGAATTTAGAGATCCAGAGTCTAGTCAGGGTCTTGATTTTCTCTCTCAATAAGTGGTGTTACCATGCTGATTTAAACTGTATGTTTAATAAAGGTGTTTTCAATAGAGAAAGACAAATTTGGAGCTGAGTACTTGGTCTGAAGACCTGGTACACTGCTTATGTGGCTGAATGACCTTGAAATAGTCATGTAGTCGCTAATGTTCAGTGTAATTCATTGAAATCTGGATACTGACAACACTTTCTCATCAAATACTTAGAATTTGAGTTCGTTCAGGAGAAAGGAGAGGATGAAATATGTTAAAGCACCCTGAAAAATCTAAAGTTTTCAATAAATGTTCGTTTTCATTAACTCTACTATTTCTCTTCATAATTGTTCTATGCTTTGTATTTTTATTTCATTTTCCATGTAAGTATAAAAATTCTGAGTTGATAGATATGGTAGAGATTTTAAAATATTTAATTTTATTTCAAACAAAATAAAATTAACACCTGGCATTTTTACTTCGTTTGCTCACTTTGTTTATTTCATTTAGTTCTGTTTTTTAGTTGCCAATTGGTGATTAATCCCTAAGATCACACTTGTCAAATGTCTTTCTTTTTATTATGTACTAATTATACGTTGGCTTGCTAGTTGTGGTTCCATTTATGCTCTTCTTAAGCAGGTACAGTAGCAAACAGCTGTAATCCTAGCAATTTCAGAGGCAAATTAGAGGCCAGCCTCCTCATCAATTTAGTGAGAACTTGTCTCAAAAAAGGAAACAAAAAAAAAAACAAAACAAAATGAGAATATCTCTCTTCTTTCTTAACAAAATCAAAAACCAAAATTTCTATATCATATCTGAACTATTGAGAAAACATAAATTTAACAGTTGTGATTTGGTTATGTTTCTTTAGTTTCATAGAAAAGAAATTGTGCTCATTTAATACTATTTATACATAGAAGGGCAAACTAGAGGAAACAATTTGTTCTATATTTTATCTATTCTTGCTTATGTGAGGTATGACATTTTTAAAAGCAGGGTACTTCTTTTTAAACTTAAGAATGAAAATTGACTTTAGAAGAAAATTACTTCTCTTATTATTCTGACACTTAAAAACCAAAGGGAGTTTTCTATCTATCTCTTTTCTTCTCCTTCTCCTTCTTCATCACATGTGTCAATACCAACAGGATCTTCATTCTGAACTCAAAAAGGTAAACTCATCAGTTAATTAATTTTTATACATGAAAACTAGCACAATGATAAGGCGATTTGCACTGTTATAAAAGTCACTGACAAACATACTTCTTTTTTTTCCATTTAAGATAGAAAACTTAAAAAACAAGGTTTAATTTGCACAAGTGTAATTATCTCCTTTAATTTTATTTTTATAGTTCTTCCCATGAGAAGGAAAGGTAACAGGGTTTTTCCTATATTAAGAAAGAAGCAGCAGATATGACAATTCAAATCTGTAACAAGTGCTACAGCATTCACATATATGAATGTGTTTTGAGATAAGATGTCCAAGTTTTTTTTAATCATTCTGATTTTTACAAAATTTCCTAGAAGAAGTCAATTTTGTTTTTCCAATTCCACAGTCCTTGAACAATTGAGCAATGGATTGTAAAGTCTTAGCTACATTTATTCATTTTCTCATACACCAATACACACAAGTTAGACAAAGTTCTTAACGTTCCATCTAAAATAAAAATGAACTTGAACCACTGTCTGCAAAATGCTACTGTTATATGAGGCCCTGCACCATGGAAAGCAGACAAGCATGAAAGTAGATTTTTTCCCCATTTTCATTTATTACTTACTAAGAAAAATGTTCAGAAAGGTAAAAATATTTCTTCTGTTATTCAAATGTATATCTATCTGTACCTCACATTTAAATTATGTTCTAGATTGAGAATTGAAGATATTAATTTTGCAAATGTGATTTTAATTTATTTCATAGAGAATTTCAATTATGTATTTAGATGTAAATAACTTGTGTTTTATATAATGTTTTATTTTTAATGTTATTTTTCTTTGTTTTAAGTTGCAAGAAGAAATTTGTAGTTTACTCCACAATACTTATCTTAACCCATGAAGTCCCAAGATTTTAATGTGGCTGATGTTTCAATAAAATTGACATAGGTACATGAAAATAAGTTAGACATTATAGTTTAGCACTAACATATTACTAAATTAATTATTATATTATAAAGTACAGTAATAATTATGCTGTTATATAATTAAAAACATATTATATAATAATATATTTAAAATATATTCTTATTATAACTAATTATGTTATACTATGATTGTATATATAGCTATATTGTATGATTATGCTATGTAATTATGTATTATTATGTGATGTTATATTACATAACTATATGATGTATAGCTATATAATATATTGTGTACTGTATTTAAGGTTTTTTATGTGTTCCACATCTGGGACCATGGGAGGAATGGACTAAACAATCAGATACAATAAGAGGTTGTAAAACAGTAAATGATGTTATCAAATGTTTCTTCTGCATAAGATACTGCCTTGCCCCACAAAATGGCTAACTTTTTTAGAATAGGTTAGAGCTTTGACTTCACCTCCTGTGAGGTAATACTGAGTCCTTGGAATGTTTTTCCTGACATGGGTATCTTTGTTTCTCAGGGGGCTTTGGTCTGAGCCAGACACGTTATATATGTTAGCTATGGTAGCATTTCAACTCAACCTCTCCAGGCACTACAGTCTAGATTCAGCCATGGGTTTATAACTATGTCTATGTGGTCAATTCCCATTAAAACTTTGAGGCAAGACTCCAGTGAGCGTCTTTGGCAATAATCTCTGTAGTGTCCCATATTATTGCTGAGAAAATAAAGTGCTACTGTCACAACTTCACTGGGAGGGGAAAAATGGAAGCTCTATGCCTTGGGGTCTCTTGGACCATGTTCTATGTGTATCTTCCATCTCTGGTTTTGATTTTAACCTTTTTTGTCATAATAAACTGTGACTATAATAATAATAATTTTTGTGAGTTCATGAAAAAAACATATATGCTCATGCATATTACATTCACCTTAAAAAATCCCCCTCCAACCCAACCAAAAAAACAACAAAAAGAGAACAAAAACTTATTTCTTGCTTATTTCTGAAGAAGTGTTTTTTATCATCATCATCATCATCATCATCAAATATGGTTGTACCAGAATTATTTTTCTATACATTACGTCCATAAAATCACTATCAGAATATTTAGAAAATGCAATTCCATATTTTGATACAAAAAATAAACTAAAATTAAAAATCTTTATCAAGGACATTCTTTTGTCACTGCTCAAAAGACACTGACATAAACCATCTTTTATATAAATGTCATTTCTATAAGTATTCTTTTCTACAATTTCTATTTCACATATAATTACTCTATGATCTCTGTTTCAGAGATAAAAGCAAGAGAACACATACCTTGCGGTCTGGACTGACATATTTCAATTGGGTGTTTTTCTATTTAAGTGATTTTGGACTCCTATCAGTACTTGCAGTCCAAAGGCAATATTAATTATTTAAAATTTTAAGTACCAATGATTTCCAATGAAACAAACAATATTGTGGCTTTGTCTTGAATGCTATAGTAAGCAACACAAAAATTGTTGAAAGCATTTAATAATGATTATTTACCATTTTCTATGAAGTTGAATACTATAATACTTTTTGATTTTATTGATTTAAATTATTTTCTTTTTATTGGAATAATTACCAAGACATATCAATCGTATGAATTACAGAGTTTGCTACGGCATTGCCACCCATACATATGTTTGTCTTTGTATTTCCTTCTCCCACTCACTCATCCTCTGCACCCTCCTATGACCCGCTTCCCAGTCACCAATAGTTTTGGGGCCATCTTTTATTTATTTTTTACTTTTTTAATTTTTTTAGAATTCTACATGTCTGAGAAAGCACAATACTTATCTATGTTGGCATTATTTTGCTTAATATAATGTCTTCTAGTTCCACCTACTTTTATAAAAATGACAGAATTTCATTCTTATGGCTAATACTCCTTTGTGCATATGTGCCATACTTTCTTTATCTGTTCATCATTTTATTGGCACCTAAGCTGATTACTTATCTAGATTATTGCAATAGTGCTTCATTAAATCTGAGTATGAAGTTCTCTTTTGTATACTATCTTCATTTCCTTCAGCTATATACCCAGGAGTGGTATAGGTAGATACTAATTTTAGTTTTTTGGGGTAACCTGTAAACTGGATTCAGTAGTGCCTGTACTAATTTACAATCTTACCAAGAATACAAAAGTGCTCCTTTCTCTCCACAGTCTCATGAGTACTTTTTAAAAAATAATAGCCATTCTAATCAGGGTGAGATGAAACTTCTATGTGAATTTATTTTGATTTCCTGAATGACTACAGCACTAAAGCTATTGAGAATGTTTACCAGGAGAACTGCGTGTGTTCTGTGTTCTATAGTCTTTACCAACCATAGGTTTATCTCTTCCTCTACATCATATGGGAGAGTTTTTGACTCTCTAGTTGGTCCTCTCTGGAACTATCCTGTTCAGGAGGGGGCTTCATCTACAAGTCAATTCTATGTTAATGTGCACATTGGGGTCCGTGGACAGACAGAATTTACCTTAGTGTGCCTGTGCTACTAAAGAATTTCTCTTCTGAAATGCTGTGAGGCATCTATTACTACAAATTCTAATTTTATAATGACCTCAGTAGGCCCTGTCAGTAGTTAGTCCCATTGATCTTTCTGTCTGTATGTATTTCTAAATTGGCTCCCTTTGTTCCCTCCCATCTGTTTATTCTCAAGTTTAGTGTACTTGTTGTTCTATAGGTTACCTGATTGCTTATTAAAGGCAATTCAAAGAAAACCTCTGACACCCTGCTATGTTATTGATTCACATTTCACTGCTCATTACTAACTACTACTCCATACATTGACTGAAGATGCAAAGATTTATTTCTGGGCCCTTTATGCTATTATGCTGTTCCATTCATTTATGTATCTATTTGGTTTGGGTTTTTGTTTCTTTTCTTGTTTTGCTTTTGTTTTTGTTTGTTTTTCCCCAACACCACACTATTTTGTTTACAATTGCTATGGAGAAAGTTTTAAAATCAGGTATCACGATGTCTCCAGCATTTGCCATTTTGCTTAAAATAGGTTTGGTTATTTAGGGTTTTTTGTGCTTCTATATGAATTTTAGACTTTTTTTTCTAGACTTGTGAATAATATCATTAGTGATTTTATGGAGATTGCTTGAGTGTGTAGATCACATTGACTAGTATAGACATATTAAAAATATTAGTTATACTAATCCATGAACATGGAAGAACTTTCCACCTTATAGAGTGTTATGGTTTAGATATGAGATTTCCCCCAAAAGCTCATGCATGAGACAATGAAAGACAATTTAGACATGAAGTGTTTGCATTATGAGAGTCTTAATTTAATCATTGTATTAATCCCCTCAGAGGGCTTAACTGAGTGTTAACTACAGGCAGGTTGGGTATAACTAGGTACATCACTGAGGGCTGCCTTTGGAGGTCTATATTTTATCTGTGGTAAGGAGAGCTCACTCTCTGCTTCCTGGTGAAATATTCTGAGCTGCTTTCCTCTGCAACACCCTTCTGCCATGATGTTTTTCCTTACTTCTTGTCCAGAGCAATGGAGTTGGCCATCTATGAACTGAGATCTATGAAATCATGAGTGCAAAATAAACTTTTCCTTCTCTAAAAGTGTTTCTGTCAGGTATTTTAGTCACAGCAGTGAAAAATCTGACTGAACAAAGTATCTACTTCAATTTCTTTCCTCAGTGTTGTGCAAATGTAATTTTAGAGGACTCTCACATCTTGAGCCTTATTCCTAGCCATTATTACTTTTTGCCTGTGTGAATATTTTAGTGGGGTAGCTTTCTATTTCCTGATTTCTTTCCCAGAAATTTGTTCATTTCTTCTAGTTTTCCCAATTTATAAAAACTTTATAAAGTTTTTCAGAATAGTCCTTAATTATCTTTTGAAATTCATTGGTGTCAGTTATGTTACTGTTTTCACTTCTGATTTTACTCATTTACATCTTTCTCTTTCTTTTCATTTGTTTAGCTAAAAACTCATTAATTTCTTTACCCTTCCAAGATACCAACTTTTAGTTTCATTGATGTTTTGTATTATTCTTTTAGTCTCTATTTCACTTATTTCTGTTCTGATCTTTAGTATTTCTTTTCTTCCATTGCTTTGTTTTGAGTTTGGTTTGCTCTTGTTTCTCCAAGATCTTGTGATAAATCATTAATTTGTTTACTTGTACTATCTATATATATACATAGCTATATTCCACAAATTTTGATGAAACCTCCTGTTAATCTAATTGGTTTTCCTTTAAATATGACTTAGGCAGTTCTCTCTTTAAGCTTTTAGTATTATTTATTCTGTACTTATTTAATTTTGACATGTTTTGGATATCTTCTTTTCTGGTCCTGTCTACTTGACGTTCTACATACTTCCCACACATGAATAAACATACCTTTCCCATGATTTGGGGAATGTTCTGCATTTATTTCACTGATAAGGTTTCCTATAAAACTCCCTTTCTCTGTAACTCACCTTCAGTCTTATCAAGCCTATGCAATCTGATGAGGTGTATCTGCAATCCACATAGATGTGGTGTCAGCAACCATTGTGTATTTCTCTCTGTGGGGGTATATGTCCAGGAACAGAACCTAAGCCTCCCCCTTGCTGCATCTGCCTGGGGACAGGTCAACAGCAATATTTTGTTCCTCCCTTTACTTTAAGTAGAAGTGTTCTCCATCATATAAGAATTGCTGGGTTGTGGCTAGACAAGAGCTTAGTTTCCCTCAGAGTCCCTGGGTTTCATCCCCAGGATTGGGAACAAAAAATTCAAAAGGCAAAGGAAGAGGTAAAACAACAACAACAAATATAAAAACAAAATAGAAATAAAAGGGAAAAAGAAAGAAGAAAGATCAAAATTAAATTGTTAGTAAAATAAAATGAAATACAGAATCTTTGTAGGGAAAAAACAGCTAAAAAATTTCCTCTTAGCTAACTTTCTTAGGAACACAAGTAAGGGCATATGGTCACAGGCTATGCTTATCTAATCTTCTCTCTGGATCTTCTAAGATTGGAATCTTCCAGGTATGGTGGCTCATGGATGCAGCTTCTTAAAATTCACCTCATCTCTCTCCAACTGGGTTAAAGCAGAATGCCAGCAGTACATTTGCTGTGGATACTTTTACTCTCTTGCACATGGGGATGTGGCAAATGTCAAAGCTACAATAGATTCCCACATGCCTCTCCAGGTGGAGTGAACAATTGAACCATGGAGTTTTGTGCTGGAGGGGATATTGGAAGCCTACGGACCTGCTTCCCTTGATTCCAGATCCTTCAAACCTAGCTCTGAATACAACTGGTGTCCCTTCCGGCAAGTTCTCTGAACAGCTGATTCCAGAGGACAGTGCCTTGCACTCCTGTCCCTGTCACAGCCTCCCCTCTCCCAAGGCATAAAACTCTGTGTGTTTGCTTTATGGACACTTCCCAAGCCAAAATGGTCTCGTATGGAAGATACCCACCTAATCAGTGCAGTAGGGTATCCATGGAAGCCAGGAGATGTAATTATGTGTAGTTTCTGACCCCTCAAAATATAGGACCCTTCTAAAGATGGCTGCAGGTTCTGCACAAACTCTGAAAGTTTGCCCTGAATTTCCTCTCAAAACCTAGCTCGTACAGATTCGAAGAAACTTAGGTTGTATAAGCTGTTTGAGTGCAAGGTACAGCCTTCTGTGACATGTGTGACCTTCTTCACATTTACCTCCTCTGAGTAGAGAGAACTCCTTCCCCAACCAAGGTGCAGGGTGTCAGTTCCTGAGGTATTGCACTTCTCTTGTTTTGTTACTCTGCTTAGTCCTTGCGTTTCACCAAGTTCTGTTTTCTCTGCACTCAATTTCCTGTGCTCACTCATGGCCAGCCCCCTCCTCATATTGTTACTCACCAGCCCCTTCGGTTCTGTTGTGTGGTGGAACAGAAACTGCAGAATGCCTCCATTCTGCCATCTTGCCTGTCCATCTAAATTCTTATCTACAGATGTCATCTCTGTTAATATGTGAAATGGCTTTATTTACCAGTATCTCTAAGCATAGTTTATCAGTTGTTAATGTTCTTTAATCCTTGTTGAATATTAAATGATTTTCCAAAATGCAGATATTCCAAATACTATGTACCATTAAATTTCCTAATTATTAATCCCCAAATGTTTTTATTATACTGTTTTATTGATATGCAAAAAAGGTGCCGAATTTAATTTATTATCTAGCAGTGGCTCAATATTCAATTAGTTACATGCAACGATTAGATACAATACTTGATTTATTTCTGATGCTTGTACTTTACCTGTTCCTTTTCCTTTCACCTTTAACTCTGTCTGCAATCCAGCAGAAAATGTCAACATGTTTTATCTGATCCTTTTGTTTAAATTTCCTAGATTAAGAGATTAAGTTCACTGAAACTGACATCTCTGTTTCTAGAAAATAGTTTTATAATTAGGTATAAAAGAAAAAGGTAGAACTCACCTCCAAATGAAATTTCATATCCATTTCTGATAGTTTCCTGATTAATTAATATTTAGACTTCTTTCTCAATTTTCTGTTTTATCCCCAACATCTGTGTCATTTAGGCTTTAAAGTAGAATACAAAATCATCTCTATGGATTAGTTTAAAATTTTATCACCAGTACTAGACACTTAAGTGCCCCCAGCCTTCCAGATTTCTTTACATATGCAAAGAAAAAGGGGAGCTTGTTTATTTATTCTCAATTTCTCCCACAGGTGGGTAATTCTTTTTGTGATGTAGAAGCTGACATTAAATTCACCTAGTGGAAACTAAGTACAGTTATAACAAAAAATAATAAAAACATTGTTGATTTTTCTCTCTGTATATAAGGAAAAATGATTTTCCTTGTTTTAATGGTTCATTGTGATGCATTCATGACCCTTTAGGAATTTATTAAAGTCAAATTCTTTGCCAAGCCTAATGGAACCAGGTAGCTGGAGAGTGTGTTTTTGAAATCATGACTTAATCTCTGCATCATCATCTGAATCCTAGACCCAGGAGATTCAACTGATTATTCCCAACCACAACATTAATCAGGGTGAACATCACTCACATTTATAATAGTTCCTGCTGTGCTCTGAAGTACCTGAACTACTTCCTTTACAAAATGTTTCTATATCTGAAGAACACAGATTCTAGTAACCTACTTACAACTCCTTTGTTTCTTCCATTATTTTATGTAATACAACACATTTACAGTACAACACCAATCATTCTGAGGTTCTCATCTGAGAATAACTTTTAAAAACTTCTATCTTGTGCAGGATGGAATTTCTCCCTATCCCTCTCCTTCCTTGTCTTTCTTAAGGAAAGATACCTTTGCGTTTCACTTCCTAAAGAGCTAGACATACCAAGTTTGCAAAAGTAAAGCCAAATATCAGAGACTATAATCACAGTAAGAGTAAGAGATATAAGGGAAAGACATACTGAAAATTTGTAAATGAATGTATGTTAGTCCTGTGGATTTTATTCCTCTAACTCTGAAACTAAAATATAAGCAAGTTCCTGTTTTGTCCCACTGTGCTGTTCTTCCTCTGAAAAGCTATGAACTCTGAATACAGGAAAAACTACATCATCACCTCTCCACCATGCACTTATGAACTGATCCATCCAGGTTACAACATGACGTAAACAGTTCCCCCCAACATAGAACAAGGATTTGAATGGAAATTGAGTCAGAATCATGGACAGAAGTCAAAAGGTAAATAGTGATAATGTGAATGAATCTTGAGGGAAGAGGTAGAGCCTCAAGTTTACCAGACAAGCATTTTTATGATCTCTTTGCTTTTATGAAGTGAATATGCACCTGTGTTTTCTCTATGAAAAATCAGTTCAAATGCATGTAGTATTTTAAAATATTTCTTTGGAAATCTCCAGCACCTTAATTATGATCTCATGAAAGCCTCAATGATGAGATCTTTCTCATCATTGTTTTTAAAAGAGTGTTTTTAAACTTCAACCTATGTCTTATGCAGTCCAAGGAAATGACTTGTGAAAGATATTACTATGAAAACTATGATTTTTATCATTTTATCTTATTTCAGAAATAACAAAAATCATTTTCCTACAAGGTATCATATCAGTAAATATTTTTAATTAAATGTATAAATTGATGAACATTGCATCATTAAATCTTCCACTAAAAATTTTGTGGAACTCAAGCAAAATAGTTAGGAAGTTTAAATAAATAATTAATACATGAGTTTAGCACTACAGTTTTGGATGAATAGTGAGAAAATTAACAATTGTTCCAATTTCTTTAAAATAAAGAAGAGCATAAATTTCAATATTATACTGATATAATTTCTTTTAGTCTTTCATCTTGTTCTTGCAAAAACTGATTGCCTTTGTCTCAATATGAGCCTTCTAATGAAAATTATAAATATTAATGTGTTCTATGTTATTTAAATCGAGTAATAAAATGCTACCTTCCATCCAATTTTATTCCATTTCAATTTTATATTTATTATATTGAAAATAATAGAGAACTAAAATAGAAAAATTTTAAATGGAATTTTTTTTTCAACAAAATAAGATTTGTGTCATGATCAGAGAACCTGATGTGCTCCCTCTTTATAGGATGCTTAGGGAGAACTTCTTCTCATGGTGATTAGAGATTTATTTATGTTTAATGAACAAGACCAAAGTCCAGTCATTAATAATGTAATGTTTAAAAGTTAAAAAAAGTACATACTTGTCATTATGTTGATTTTTATTTATATATTTTTATTTAATGTATCTTTTTTATGTCTTCTTTCTTCTATTACTAATTAGTAACCTGCAAACTCATAAGTTAAAGGAAAAGTAATACTTGATGAAGTGATCAAAATCAGACTTAAGAAGACTATGAAGACAAAAAAGGAGGGTTTGGAGAAACAAAAAAAAAAGGAGAGGGAGAGAATTATTTATCATTCAAAACAGAGGACAGCAGTGTATGCCACTATGTATGTAAAAAAAAAAGAATACATGAAAATAATCTGAGTTCTTTTGTATCTCTTGCATTTTTTTCAGTTACACATTCATTCATTCAGTCAACATTCACAGAGAGCAGACTATGTTCTAGGCACAATGCTAGCTTTGGTATACCAAACTAAAAAATGCACATTTAGCCACAGTTGCCTCCAAACAATTCCACTGTGGGTGTGACATATGTGTAACAGATTTAATATACACCTGTATTATGCATTAAATCCTCACAGTCTATAGAAACTCATCCATTACCCAGGCTATTGTTGAGCAGATGCTATAAACAAATGATGTAAAGCTAAGTGAGAAAGCACTGACAACTCTTGTGACTTACTGAGCCATTTAAAATGAGCAATGAGCCAAAGCAGGAGTCCTACAGAGAAAGAATCAATAATGAATACATTATCATACATATTTCCCTAAGACAAGGGTAATAATCATGTAGCATTCACTTCTCTTACTAAATAATTTTAAGGGGCCCTTTTTCCCTTTCCCATGGACTCTAATATATCTATTTCTGTACAAAATAGAAAGAGCTCAACTAGTTTTAACACTATAACTGTTAGACTTCAGGTGCTCAGTTCATTTTTCAGAATCCATTGATTCATTTAAACTTTCAGAGGGAAAAAAGCAATTGAACCTGAGTTTTACATTAATGCAATATTGCATTGGCTAGAAGAAATGTAGCATTCTTCTGGTTCATCAGTTGTGTTATATCATGAAAATTTACTAAGAATGAATAAGTAAAAAGCTTGTGTTCTCTTCTCCTTTACTTTAAAATTCCCAAATAGTTCACTAACATAGTTTTGTTATATTTTTTAAAGGATTGTTTTCATATCTTTTTAAATTACATCATTTAAACTATTAAGATAATATGATAGCCTATATTTTCTCTAGTATTTTCTCATTATTATTCATTAGGAACATTAAATACATTTAACAAATGGTGGTACCATATAACTCAACTGCATTCACTATGTGAAAATATAAAAAAGGAAAAAAAAAACAATAGTGCAGGTTATTCCTACTCTTAGTTCCTTCACTGAGTTTATCACTTGGGTTCAGCATGAGATGCTACATCCTCCTCTATTCCCTTCACCCTCAGACAGTCCTTCACACATTTCCCAGATTGAGAAGTGCAGGGAGGAATTCAACCCAGTGACTAAAGGAGTGCATATGTATTTTAAATTGGCACTGTGTTGATAATTGTTGAAGCTGAGTGACATGATTTTCATTGTACTGTTCCTTCTGTTTTCATTTCTGACTGTTCTTTCTATGTGGAGGTTGCACATCTCGGATTCAATCAAATGCAGATTGAAAATATTTGAAAAAAATTCACCTGTGTTGAACATATGTAGATATTTTTCCTTGTTATTATTCTCTGAATAATACTGTATACCAGCTATTTACATGGTATTTGCATTGTAATGAGTATTATAATCACATAAAGATGATTTTAAGTATACAGAGGATGTGTACAGATTATATGCAAAACTATGCCATTTTCTATGCAAAATTAAGTATCTGTGGAATTTGATACCTTTTCTGATTCCTTGAACCAAGCCACCATTGTGGAATGACTGTGTGTGTGTGTGTGTGTGTGTGCGCGTGCGTCTGTATGAGTGCTTTTACTGGTTCTGTTTCTCTTGCAGAACCTTGAATGATACATCAGTTGTGGTGAACATATTGAGAATTGATATATATGTTTCTCAAATAAAATTTTCAAAATATGTGTTCTTAAATATAAATATCACTTTTGCATCTCTAACACTGGAAATCAGGGAAAGGAAGAAGGAAAAACTAAGATTTATCCATTGCATATCCAATATGTACCACATTTTAAGGATGGTTTTAATTATCTAGAGCAAGCATTCTTACTCAAGTTTACAAGGTTAGAATTAATATTATTACCTCTAAATTTATATTATATGTACAATTGTATGTTCGTACAAATGTGTGTTTGCGTATCATTAGTATTTCAAATAGTTTATTGACCCAAAAAGAAGCCTGCAGGTCTCCCTGCTTCCTCTGCTCTAAAAGGAAGAATTACCTTAAAATGACAATCAATGTAATTATCAAATGTTACAGTACACTAACACTAGTCAACCCACAGTCTACCAAAAAATTGTGGCGCTGACTCTTCTATTGATAGTCAACTCCATTTTCACTGTAATCTCCTACTTCTTACCACATACATTCAAATTCTTTGATCCCAGGTGCATACTTTGGCTCACTCCAGGCAGGCATTGTTGCTCCCTTCCACTGTTCACTATCATTTTTCCTTTGGTCAGCTCTTAAAGCAACCATAGTCTTTATCTGACCTTCAACTTCAGGCTCTTGTTTAAGGCACAACATTGTCTACTATTTTTCTCTGTAACCTATTCCACTGGTTTGACCAGAATATTTCTCCCAGTGTAGCTACCACAATCATTAATTTACAAAAGTATCTGCAGACTGAATTTTCAACTACCCCTCCCCCAGCTTAAAAAATATGCTAACTTGACCATTTCAAGAAGCATATTTTTAATTTCTGGGATTTTAAAATTGATGGAGTATTATAAAGATCTAGAAAGAACATAAATTCTTATTTTTTTTTTGTTTTCAGATTCACGGAGCTAAATCTATGAATATAATACTTTTAGGCTGTAAAGTCTCATGCCAACTCTAACTGAGCATTTTCAAATCATGCAAAATTTCACTGAAATTTCCTTGAATATATCAAATGGAAAAGCATATACAGTCTTGTGAATTTAAGCAACTTATACACTTTATGGACATGCTGAAATATAAGAATCACCAAATTAGGAAAAGAGAACAATTTTTCTAAAAAAAGAAAAGAAAAAGATGACAAATCTAACAACACATGTCTTTATTTTCTAATTATTTTGTCTTTAAGGTAAATTTCACCAAATCTTTCATAGTGACTAAGAAACATTTAGATAATTATAAACATGCATACAGAGTTTTTGTCATGTTGTTTTAATGTTAAGTTTCCATACCTGGATGTGTATTTATAGAGTTTGATTTTATATGGAGCTAAGATGCATTCTATTGGGGCAGAAGAATGAAATAATTTCTAAAGTTATAAGTAGGACATTATAAATATTTCGACATTATAAACATTTCAACGAAAGATAAAAACTATTTGTGGTTTGAACTCATTATTCTTCCAATTGATAAGAAATGAAAGAGTGACTGCATTTTACTTTGGACTGTAAATTCTTTAATATGGAACCCATTGTCCCAAACAGCTTCACAGAAAGATTTCGGACATTAATATAGATATCCTTTCAGCATTGATAAGCATCCTCTAAAATTTAAAAAATAAAATGTTCCCTCATCACATACAGTAACTGACATCCTGGAGAACCCATAAGCCAACATTTATACTAATTTGGTGTCTGGTGATGGTAGACTCAAGAAAAAAAAAATTTATTCTTTCCTGTTGGCCCTTGCTAAATCTAGGCATTTTTCCCTTCTTCTCTCTTGGGACTTACTCCCCAACATGTCTCCAAAGTCTGGACAGGATCAAGAGAAGTCGAATCATCTTTCACACCTCATTAGCTTTAACAAATACATAGTTGGCACTTAGACAAACACCACAATACCTGCTGTTCTGTTCCTCACTATATTGCTTTCATGCTGTTTTTACAGGTGGTGTTTAGCAGCACTATTCTGAGATCTATCATCATTTTTACGTCACTGTCACAGACCTGGAGAAAAAAGTTTACTTGGGGAAAATTGTGATCAAAATACTACAATTTTACATAGCACAAAATGAAAAATAGGTATGTATTTAATACCACCAAGATCTTCCAAAATTACTGGAGAGAATTCATATTCACAAATATTACTGTATCATTACTCTCAAACAGATTAATGTAAAGTTGGAAATATTTGTTAATTTACCAAAGTTATGTTATCTATAAGTAAAGGTCCAGTTGGTATAATCATCATTTAAGTTGACAATAATAACTGGGTGTTATTGTTGGGTGATGATGCCTATAATCCCAGCAATTAGGGAGGCTAAGACAGGAGGATCAGAAGTTCAAGGTCAGTCTCAGCAACTCAGCAGGACCCTAAAAATGGAATAGGGGTGTAGCTTAGTGGTAAAGTGGCCAAGAGGAAAAAGAAAATAGAAACACTTTGCTCCAATTTTATATATATATATACATATATATGTATATATATATATATTTTATTTAACTGTTTAGACTTCCATCATTCTTAGGGTTAATCTATAGTTACCTATTTTGAGATGTCTCTTTATTAGATGATAGTAAAAATGTGAAATTAGGCATGTTATTTGAAAGTACATGAAACCTAATGTAAGGCAAAACATAGGTCAACTATGAAAAAAGAAAAGGCAATAATGTCATTACTATAAAATAAATCCCTAGGGATTGGGATGTAGCTCCCTAGTAGAACACTTGGCTAGCCACGTGAGCACCTGAGTTTATTAACATCACTGTACAAAATAAATAATAAATGTTCAACACCCTTAGTAATCAGGAAAATGCTAATCTAAACTACACTGAGATATCATTTCACTGAAGATAGAGTGACAATCATCAAAAACACAAACAACAATAAATGTTGGTAAGGATGTGGGGAAAAGTGCACACTCAAGCATTCTTTGTGGGATTGCAAATTACTTTGATCATTTTGAAAAGTGGTATGAGAAATCATCAGAAGACTAAGAAAGGGAATATGATAAGACCCAACTATCCCACTCCTGGTTATTTATCCAACAGAACTAAAATCAGCATATTCTAGTGATACACATGTATCCATGTTTATAGTAACACAATTCACAATAGTCAAGTTATGGAACCTGTCTAGCTGCTCATTGAGAAACAAATGGACAAAGTAAATATGGTATGCATACACAATGGAGTTCAAATCAGCCATAAAGAAACAAATTATGTCATTTGCTGGTAGATGGATGGAGTTGGAGAACATCATTCTAGGTGAAACAAATCAGACTCAAATTCAAAAGTTGAATTTTTTCTCTCCTATACAAATTGCTAGGGAGAGATATGGAATAAAAATGTAAATCTTAGGTAAATAGGGAGGATGCTGAAGTAGAAATGGATTGAAGTGGAAGAAGGAAAGATGGGAAAGGAAACATTGACCAAATTATCTTATGTGCACATCTGAATATATCACAATGAATTCCACTTTTATATGTAACAGTAATGTATGAATAAAAAAGAGTATAAATGAGTAGAAGGAAGTCCAGTAGAGCAGAGGAAGGAAAGTAGGGGAAGAGAGTCAGGGAGAAAAGTGGAAGTACTAGGAATTAAAATGGAGCAAATTTTGTTATATGTGTTTAAGAAAATGTCAAAGTGAATCACATTATTATGTATGACTATAATGCACTAAGAAAATCAAGAAATTAATGAACTAACAGAAACTCCTATTCATTCTCTTTAATTAATTAACTAATTCATTAAGTAAATAAATTCAATATATATCATGTACATGCCCTGGGACACAATAAACTAAAGAACCCATGTCATGTGATATTTATTTTGTGAACCAGAGAGCAAAACAAAGGAAACGAAATTTGTGAAGTTGAGTCAACTTTCCATTTTAGGGAAAGGGCAATAGTGAGAGCACCTGTGTTTAGGAATGATAGATTTCATTGTCCTAGTCCTATCCTGAGACAGTAACCATCTCCATAGATGACTGCAAGGTTTAGGTCCTACCATGACCAGGAGTCTGACAAAGAAATAAAAATGAATCTCAGTAGAGACTGATACTACAAAGAGATGGCCTTCTCCATGTCTCACACCTTCTTCCTTTCTCTTCTGCCCTCCTAAGTCCTTTCCTCTGGGATTCTTGGTATTAGACATATAGGGAGAAGATGCTGGGGAAAATATTGCATGGCCAGTCACATCTCCTTCACAAAGGGAATGTGGACCTATAGAGATCATTGAATCCAATATAAGGAAATCAACTTAGCCACCCCAGCAGGTAAAAGTTCCTGGACTGTTTGTATGATTCATCAATTTTCCTTTTTTACTACATACTAAATGTGACCCCATTTGTTTCCCTCATCATGGAAAAATGCCCTTTATTTAAAATGATTCCCTGACCAAAGTAAATTAAAAGAATAAAGAAAATGAGTGAAAAAGCACGAAAAATTGCATTACTAAATTGACCTAAGAAAAGAAATTGGCCTGAAAAATAAAAATAATTAAGACCTTTGGTCCTATCAAAAATTCAAGTTTTCTCATTTCTTTCATTTTCAGGTAAATCTGACTTAAGTTAAACTCTGTTTTAAAAATAATTTAAAAAGTAATGTCACTGCTTGTTGACAATGCTGTTCTTTTCCACTGAAAATTATTTTATATGCTGGCTAAAAATGTGCTTTTTGTCTTTGAGTAGGAGAAAAACAATACTCCCAAAATATTTCCACTGGGATTCTACCACTTAAGGATTGATCAAATATCTCTTGTCACTGTGTGTCCTCCCCTAACCCTATTATCTCCAAAACATCAAGTACATGTCCTTTTGCTTTCTGGAAGGAACAAGTAATTTTTAGTGTCTGTGAGTTGGTACTTCCAGAAAACAATCAATTATTGATTGTGTGAGATTTCATAAATAAAGCCAGATGTAGACAGGTGATTAATCATTCATTGCCGGTTCACCTTGAGAGAAAAGAACAATGATAACACAAGCAAAATATGGTCTGTGTTTTCCACTGATGCCATCCATGTTCAGCACATGTGTGCTCCAGAATTAGTCCACAAGAATTCCTGCACTGCCATTTGAGTCATTTGAAAAATCACCTAAAGAAAAGTCATATTCTCTTTGGCAGGAAGTTCATGTACATACATGAATTTCTCTACCTTTTTCCTTTTATTTAATATAAAATTCATCTGAGTACCAGTCTTGATTGTCTCACCTACTTGTTATGTGACCTTAAGTTTTTAGAATACTTTTATTTTACTTATTGATTTTTATGTGGTGCTGAGGATTGAATCCAGTGCCTAATACATGCTAGGCAAGTGTTCTATCACTGAGTTACAGTCACAAACACTTAAGTAAGTTTTTAACCTTTTTTCTTGGACTTTTTTATATCTGAAATGGTAATAACACATTAGTTATTTAAAACCACTGTTACAATAACATACACATTCACACATACACCCACAAATACACTTTTCAAGACAGAGTTCAGCCAGAGAAGTGGTGGGGAATTCATACATATAGATAATAGGGAACATTACATATATACTAACATAACAAGTTGTGCAGTACACAAACATAGATACTAGTTGAATAGTTCCTTCAAGGCTGTTTTCACCACATCTGTTGCTGGAACACTACTGCTGTAGAGCAGGCAGTCAGGAATGGAAGTCAAATGCTCACCATGACAGATCAAAGGCAGGGTAGAAACCACACATGTAGCTGGAGCTCCACTAAACCTGGTAACTGGCCACATCCTCTGAGCTTGCCAGCAAAGGCATCCTGCATAAGCTTGGGCCCTTTGACACAGAGCTTGATGTACACACCTGGTCCAGGAATGCAAAAAGCTAAGGGGTGACCTTAAGGAGGAAGAGCAACTGATGCTCATATCAATAAGTTGACTCAGCTAATGAGTAATGTTCTTTATGTGGCCTATGAAATGGTACTGCCTCCCTTTAGCTTCCTAAAGATACCCAAGAATCTTCCCTAAACAAAAACTTACAAGTGAATTGTGGGAAATATAGTTCACCCTAGCCAACATCATATACACACACACACACATGATGCCATTAATACAAATATACTCAGGTTTTCTTTGAATATTAGTATTCATAATATTTATTTGTTTCATCTTTGCTTGTTTGCACTAAGAATTTAGCAAGCTTCTTTCTGATTTAGAACACTGGTTTTCGTAAAGTTTTTAGGGGTATGAAGTGATGGAAAAGACGACATACAAAATGGGAACCATGAGGTAGTCAGACTTAAAAAAAAGAAACAATTTATTCTTTTAAAACCTTTAAAGTTACCAAAATCTGTGAAAAGTAGTTTTGGTTTTTTTTGTTTCGTTTTTTTAAATCTTCGTGCACCTGGAAACAACTGTGTCTCTCTGATAGTTAAGATAAAAGGTGACCAGGAAATTCAACCTTCTGTTCATATATAATGAAATCAGGAATGTGGTTCCAAACTCTGAGCACTTATTTTCTCAATCAGCTTTCAGAATAGGTTGTATTTTGAAATAAGGAATCATTTTGCATGTGAATTCTATGCAGAGCAATTTGGTCCTTGTTGAGATGTTTCCTTTACTTTTCTTGATGGAGTAAACTTATTAGCTGCTCAATTATGTACACCTTTGGGTGAACAAGTATGAATGCAGTTACTATTAGAATTGGTCAAACTGCTTAATCTTCAATTTTCATGAAATTTTATTTTTTAGTTACCAGTAATGGATTTTGATGTTTTCATTTTAAGTTAAAATCAATCAATAAATAGAAATAAAATCATATACATTTATTGTGTACAGTTGGATGATTTGAATATGCATACATTATGAAATAATTTCCACTATTAGGTTAATTAAACTGTGCATCACCTCATATAGCTACCTTTTTATTTGAATGACTGCTGCCAACTTCCTGGGTTCTTGTGCTATCAGAAAAGTCTATAAAAGCACGTTGACACAGAAACACATCTCTTTTGTGTTATGATTGAGCACAAGGGAGGAAGCACATGTGAGACAGAAATATCAGGTTGACTCAAAACAAAGAAAAAGGGTTTACAACTTTCGTGGCATGTCTGCGGTAGGCAGATGCCCCTGTCCCTTGATGACATGACAGGTATCAGTGGAGTTTTAGTTCTGCTGTCAGTTTTTCATTATGCCTCTTCATGCAGTGCATGTCTATTTACCATATTAATTCTTTATCTTGGGATGTGGTTTTTCATATTCTAATACAGTAAAGGTAACTATAGATTACTTTAGTGGCAATTCTTCTCATGTGCTTGCCTCTTACAATCTGGAATTATTCTCTTATCGTGCACAGAGTCTCTAATATTTTCAAAACAGGGCACACTATTGCCCTGTCTCAGTGGTTTGATTTTATTGACTCTGCCTTGTCTGTCTCTGCCTTTTTGATATTTCTCTGACCAGATAGTCTCAGAAGGCTGAGCTGACTACTGAACTCCCTCCTCTAGGTTTGTTTTCTTGATTCTATAGCCTTGAAGATTCTGCTACTTTTTAACTTCCAATTTTCTAGTATGTCTGTTAACCCCATTAAACTGAGAGCTAATTTAGCTGTCTCGTGAGCATGTTTAAGACCTACTTTTCAAGCAAAGTTCACTACTATTGATCATAGTCCTCATGTTATAAATGAAAGTTTGTATACTTTGACTATCATCTACCCATTTCTCTCATCCCCAGGTCCAGAAAATGAAACTATTCTATTTCAATGAATTTGGCTTACTTTTAAGATCCCTCATAGAATTGATATGATGCAGGAATTATCTTTCCTTGTGTTGCTAATTTCATGTGTCCAGGGAAATGCTAGGTTTATTCATGTTGTCCCAAATAGCAGCATTTCCTTCTTTTCAATTCTAAACAAAAAATAATCCATTGTTATGTGTATGTGTTTATATGTTTGTATAACTTTATCCATTCATCCATTGACACACACAACTTATTTTTTTTTCTTCTGATAAGAGCTCATTTTATTAGATTTCAAGGAAAGCAATCTTATTCTAAAGGGTAACATTTATGATAACCTTTTATATATATTGGATATTTTGAATAATGCTTCAATGAATATGGGAGTGTAAGTATTTTGGAGATACTGATTTCATTTCCCTTGAATGTATACCCAGAAGTGGGTTTGCTACATCACATAATTGTTTGTTTGTTTAATCATTTATGTATTTATTTATCATTGTTTGAATTGAACTCAGGGCCTTGTGCATGCTAGGCAAGCATTCTATCACTGAGCTACATCCCAGGCCTCTGCTTTTATATTTTTGAGGAACCTCCATTCTGTTTTCCATAACTGTATACAAAATTACATTCCCACTAACAGGGTAAAAAAGGGCTCCTTTTTCACCACATCCTCACTGACATTTGAACTCTCTTGCCTTTCTGATAACAGATGTGAAGCACTCAACAAGTAACAACTCATGTAAGTTTTTGTCCTTTAATGGTAATATGCTATTTAGTTACCACTCCTATTTTTCTCTTAAAATAATACCTGCTTCATTTGTGTCTTAAGATGTTTGTGGGCTTAAAGAAACTTCTCAATTTACAAGCTCTGAATTGTTAGAGTCTAAATATAATCTACACAGTATCAACTGAGATAGATTTTTTTATTTGAAGTATTCACAGTATTACATAATCTCTGCTATAAAGACCAGGATCTGAGATATGAATTTTTAGAAAACTAGAAAAGATTCTCTGTTGGTTTTCCTAGGACTACACCTTGAGAATATTACTCTAAAAAAAACATGATGTCCAGCATAGAACTGGTGATAGACAGAGAGGGGTATCCTTAGACATACACAGGATGCAGGGAGAGTGGAATCCCACAAAGAGTGTGAGAAATGTTGAGGAAATATCTTTCTTTAATACAGATTGTGGTCTGAGAACATCTGACAGCTCTGCTTCTTGCTTCTTGAGTTCTTCAATCAATTGGTAGTAAACATTGCTTGATTTCTGGGAGGTTAGTAGGGATAATAAATCAGGAAATATTTTTTCCCAAACAATACTTGCTCCTAGCAATTTAAAAGAAATATATTCTTAAAAATGGCCAGGGTTGTTGAATGAACTCTGTGAGAAACAAGTAATCAACACATGTAAATAGTTAGGGGTCATTTTGGTCAAAACAAGAGGTTACTCAAGGTCTTCAGTAATGTTTTGTTTATTTCTTGAATATAGCATTTTATGTGATTTTTGTGTATCTTTCCAAACTTTTTCTCTAAGTTGTTAGAAAGATAAACTTTAAAAAAAATCTCCTTAACCATGAAATTTAGGTACATCCACCATCACCCATATTTAATTGCTACCATTCAGATAAAGCATGGTATGTAAATATAAAGCAAAGTCCTTTGAATCACCAAAGTCCGTTTAAATTGATTATTAGTGAAAAAGCATGAAAGCAAATATTCTTCATATTGAACCCTTGCTTGAAAATCCCACTATATATATTATTTAAAGAACAAAATTTAGAAAGCCATTAATATTCAAAGAGTGTAAATGCTAATTGCCACAAAATAAGAAAAAAATGAACACAGATGATTTCTGCAAATTGAAACTTTCATTACCAAATAATTTAAACTATGCTCTTGCTTACAGAGGTTGTCTGTTGGAAGGTTCAAAAAAAAATTGAGGGTGATGATTTAGAAGTTATATTGTCCGTGAAATTCAACAAAATTTTTGATTTTTAAATAATTGATTTTTATGGCATTCTATTTGAGAAGTATCTCATTTTACTATTTAATATGTATGTAATATTTTTGATGTTATTGTAGATCATTTCTGTTGCATATCACTTTAATCTCTGTGGCATCCCTAACACATAGTTATTTTATGTATAGCCACAGAATGAATAAAGAATGATCAAATGAAATGAAATGAAATTGTTAAATGCCATAAAGGTTTTAAATTCTACAAATGTGTATTTTTATCATATTTGCTTATAATAAGGCTGTGGGGTAAACACTTGGTCATAATAACGCACGTCTGCACTGTTTTCCTTCATTTTCTCTTGAAAATCTACTGCACAAAGTCAACTTAATGCTTCTTAAACTGTGGAATTCTAGGAACATTGGTCTTAGCAAAACCCATACTCATATATCATCTATCTGTGCATTCGTGCCTTTATTCACAATTCCAACATTCCTTTCATTAAGACTGTTATATTAATATCTATTTTTAAATTTCTATGTATTCCTAGAAATCACATCTTGCATCCTGTTTATGTGTATTTATTTTAGTAAGTGATTTCATGGAATCTATATAAATGAAATATACATCTCAATATGTAAATTTATAAGTGTTAATATGTATATATTTAATATATATGTATATATATTTAATAAACATGTATATATATTTAAAGAAAAAGGTCAATGTTTGGTCAAAAAACAGAGGTTAATGTTCTTTCTGATATGTGGATGCTCTCACACATCAAGGTGGGGAGAGAATAGTTCAGAGAAGTAGACACGGAGTCAAAGTTGAACTTTAGCAACTGTAAGATTGCTAATAATTGAATTCCTTCAACTATTGGGAGCATAATCGTCCTTGGGCCTGAACTTCTGTACCCTGAAATCCATGTCCCAGCCAGGAAGGATATATAGCAAGGATACCAATGATGCTTCTTTATGAAATAAATGGGTGGATCTGAGACTGTCATGATAAGTGAAATAAGCCAACGTCAAAAAACCAAAGGTCAATGTTCTCTCTGATATGTGGATGCTATCACACATCAAGGTGGGGAGAGAATACAAATTCAGAGTATTAGACAAAAGAAAATGAAGGGAAGGGAGGGGGGTTAGGAATAGAAAATACAGTAGAAAGAATTGAACATAACTTTACTATGTTCATATATAAATATACCACAGTGAAACTTTACATCATGTGCAACCACAAGAATGGGATCCTAATTAGGATATGTTATGCTCTATGAATGCAAAATATGTCAATGCATTCTACTATCATGCATATATAAAAAGAAGAAATTTTTACCAAGCAATGAAACACTTAGAAAGAAGCATAAAGTCAAACATTTACATATTTGGAAAGGCAAATATTTCATAGAACACAATAAATTATGAAACAAATGAGAACAAAGTTAACACACTCAGAGTTATCCAAATTAGAAATGCTTGTTCTCCAATGATCACCATTAAGAAATTTAAAAATAAAAGATTAGAAGAACTTATTTAAAATGCATATATTTGACATTATAAAGATGTTACATCAAATCAATTAAAAATAACAACAAAGTTTATTAAAAGAAAGAAAACCAAAAACCAATACGTAGGACAACATCAAATAAAAAAAGCTTCTACATAGCAAAGTAAATAATTAAGAACATAAAGAAAGGCTCTACAAAATGTCAGAAAATCTTTGTCAGCTACTACTCTGGTAGGGTATAATATCCACAATATGTAAGAACTCAAAAAACTTAACACCAAAAAACCCCCAAATAACCCAAGCAACCAATGTTCAAAATAATGAAGCAGACATTTCTCTAAAGAAGAAACACAAATGGCCAACAAATATGTGAAAAAATCGCCAACATTCTTCATAACCAGGGAAAATGCACTTCAAAACCATATTGAGATTTCATCTTCAGTTAGAATGGCAATCATCAAGAACATAAATAATAATACTCTCAAGGATGTCAGGAAAAGGATTCACTCATTTTATTGGTGGAGCTGTGAATTAGTACAACTACTTTAGAAAGTACTGTGGAGATGCCTCAAAAGACTAGCACTGAAACCGCCATGTGACCCAGCTATCCCACTCTGTCGGAAGCAGCAATTAAATTACTCCTTTGAACTCCATAGCCTTGGACAGCTTGACTGCCCCATCTGGGAATCCTTCCATGTGAAGGTGTAGAAACACATGCCCAATAGCAGGCTGCTGCTGTTAATGGGGCCAGCTGCCTGGAGGACGCAGAATTACTGCACAAGTGATAAAGCCATCAGGAGGCGAATTTCCCACAGTTCTCCCTTCTTATCCTAACCTTTCCTAACATCGCATTCTTTTGATGTGTTCCCATACAAAATAAAGGTTGGTGGCTTTCTCCTCTTTGTTAGGATCAGACCCATCAGGTCTTTTACACCCTTAAAGCCGCTTAAAATACATTTCCTGTGTCCTTTGTTTTTATATCTCAATACTATTTGTTCAGCCTTTTATTTCCAGCCTGCCTACTGGTTACTGATTTCCTTCCCTGTGCCAATCCCAGTGAGACCACTCCTTGTATTCATCCAAAAACAAAAATCAGCATACCATAGTGATACAGGGACATCAGTTTTTATAGCAGTACAATTCACCATAGCCAAGTTATGGACCCAGGCATGGTGCCTGTCAACAGATGAATGGATAAAGAAAATGTGGTATATATTCACAGTAGAATTTTACTCAGCCATGAAGAAGACTGAAATTACGGCATTTGCTGGTAAATAGGTAGAATTGGAAAACATCATGCTAAAAAAAATAGGCCAGAATTTCAAGGGTTGAATATTTGTTCACATATGTGGAAGCTATTGCCAAATAACAGAAAAAATAATAGTAAAACTGAGAGAATCCCATGAAAAATAGAAGGAATATCAGTGTAGTAGAGGAAGGGGATTGGAGGAGGGAGACAGGATGGAAAAAGGTAAACTACAGAATGAAACTGATCAAACTACAGTATGTACATATATGAACAAATCAGTAAATTTCACCTATGTGTTTATCTATAAGCCATCAATTAAAAAACAATAAATAAGTAGAAGGAAAATCAATGGAGAAGAGAAAAGAGGAACATGAAGGAGGAGGGGAAAGAAGTATTATTGGGGACTGAAATGGAACAACTTAAATTTAATGCATTCATAACTATGTCAAATTTAATCCTGATATATACATAAAATGCATTATTTAGAACATTGTAAAAGGACACAAAATGGTCAATAATCACGAGAGAATATACTCAACTTCATTTAACTTTAACGGAAGTAAAAAATAGAACCACAGGAGACATTATATCTAAAATGATGAAAATTTAAAACAATACAACCATTTGGAAAGTTCTGTAATTTTCTTAAAAGGCAAGGAAAAAAACCCTAACCTTGCACTTACCATAGGATCCAACCCATTTTCATACATAATTTCTTAAAATAAATAAAAAAAAATACAAAGGCACATACATACTCACACACAATTGTGTATAGAAACTTTATCTGTAACAGACAAACCTGAAAACAATATTAATGTCCACCAATAAATAAATAAATAAAATGCAGTAAGTTCTTCAAACTGTAGAAAGGGAGCAGCTATTATTCACACACAATGTCAAATGATTATGCTTACTGAAAGAATGCAGAAACATAAAAAATGTTTGCTGAAGAATGTCATTTATATAAAGTAACTGATCTACATGGATATAAACTAATAGTGTGTACGGCTTACCTGAGTGGGGTTGAGAAGGTCCTTACAACCTTGATGGTATATGACTTTAAGAGCCCCTCATGCTGTGTATTTTAAATGGATGGAGTTTATGTTTTCCTCAATAAAGTTGATGTGGAAAAACTAAGAATGGACCAAGGTGAATAAAAGTTAATTTAGGTCAGAAGAAAATGTTTTAATGGAAAAACTTGAATTATGGAATACAAAAAGCCAGGCTAGAGATTTTGCTACTGGGAATTACTAATTTCAAAACTTCAGAGAAGTCATTTAACTCTCTGATTTTCAGTTTAATCATCTTTAATAGCATGGTGATATATCCTGATCGTATTATTTTAAAATGTAAGTAAGATTACAGGTTAAGATGTGCATCAAAGAATCTTTCATATCATAGGTATTTACAACATTTTTTAAAACTTCTTTTTACAGGAATGTTGACACAAATTGTAAATGACTCCAGACATCAATTTGCTTGTACTTTGTGATTTTACATAACTTAAGGCACTTCGAAGAGCTAGTGTACCCTTATTATAAAATTCACTAACATTTTATCTATGTTTAAATGAACTTGTGAATAATTCTACTTTTAGTCCTCTCATTCTTAATTTTCTCACATTCCACTGCCAAGATCTTATTTGCTACTAATAGCATGGAATATAATTAGTCACCTTAGTCACTATCATGATAAGCGTCAGTCCTGTATTATTTGGCTCATATATTAGAGTCTTCAAGGAGTTGTAATTACAAGATCACTTAATTAAAGAAAGGGATGGATATTGTTAGCGATCTATTAAGAAACTTTTGCTCTTCCATTTTACTGCTTTGCTCAATAAACCTGTTTCTACTCTTAGAACACGATTATCCTATGAACTCAATTTATTATATCTTATGTAGCAGATTTGTATTTTCACTCTATTATTCACACCTCAGAGGGGCATCCATTAAAATGTCTTTCAAGGATTGAATTAAATAGAAACTTCCTTGAAATTTCTCCTAGTATTCTCTACAAGAAGAAAAAAAGTGACATTGTTTAGCTAACAAGACCTTAATATAAATATCCAACTTATTTCCTTTATGAAGGAAATTATTTAGAGAAGTGAAATGACCTGTCCAAAGGAAAACAGCCACATCATGTTAAAGCTAGGACTGGAGTTCATTTTGCCCAGTATAATCTAGTACAATATTTAGTCACTACACTGCATTGACATTTTTCACATCTTCTGAAATAATACATTAATTTTCTTTCCATTTATTTTGCTATCTAACATGTACATTTTTTGAACATAGGAGTTGATGTTGTAAATAAGAAAAACTACAAATAATTATTTTAATAACATCAGTTTATTTCACTTTCATTTTGCTAATCAGATATGAGCTATTTGGGACTTGTTGGCTAATGACCCTGTCCTCTTTCACATGTGGTTTTCATTTTGCAGTCCAAGATAACTTCAATCATTTCTGAATTTGAAAGGATGATTTGAAATGGAAACATTTTTAAATAATAAATTCTCCTTCCTACTAGACATACACGTTTAATGAATGCTCACTGAGGCCTATTAAATTTCTTAGTTAAATGAACTCATAAACAGAAAACATGTATACATATTTTTCCTTACTACTACCTATAACTCTCCAAAACTGTTTTTGCATATGTAGCTAATTATTGTTGTTGCTGATGTTATTTTAAGTAACTACCCATTTCTCATCAGATAAAGTAATCTGATTCCAATTTTGTTAGCTAAACAAAAATTAATCCACGTGGAAGGCAATCAATGTTCCTCAGGGAAGCTATGCAACAGTTAATCACACCATTCATATCATTTGTCTCACATCCTGAAGGCGACATGGTCACAGCTAGGTGCATGAAAGCAGACTAATAGTATCCCAGCTGGATGGTTGATCCTTGATAACATTGTAAGTCACATTATACAAAGCAGAAGTGAACAATGTAAAATGGCAAACAATTACATGTGTCACAGAATGTTTTATATCAGGCATCTTCAATTTTTTTATATTGTAAAGAATTGAAGAAATTTTGCATGAAAATGTAACTTCCCTACATTTGTTTTTTTGGGAGCTGAAGGGTTGGTACCAGAGATTGAACCCAGGACTCTTAACCACTGAGCCACATCTCCAGTCAGTTTTTGTTTTTAAAAGTATTTTAAGACAGGGTCTGGTTAAGTTGTTGGGGCCTCACTAAGTTGCTGAGGCAGACTGAACTCTCAAACCTCCTGCCTCAGTCTTCCACACTGCTGGGATTACAGGCATGTACCACTGTACTGGGCTCTTCCTCACATTTCTAAGTTAAGATAAATTATTATATCTTTAGTTCACATAGCTGTTAGAGTTATAAATTCTAGCATGTTACAAATATTAAGATTAAGGCTGGGGTTGTGGTTCAGTGGCAGAGAGCTTGCCTAGCACGTGTGAGGTGCTGGGTTCAATTCTCAGCACTGCATATAAATAAATAAAATAAAGGTCCATTGCCAACTAAAATATATATATATATATATATATATATATATATATATAATATGTTAAAAAATTAAAAACAAAAAACAAATATTGTTAAATAGTGCTTTATCATTTAAAAATTCTTGAAAAAGCTCTCCTTTAATAGTTTTGTTTTATAATATTTTCTCATTAAAATTTTATTTCTTTTGCATTTTTCCCGTAGAAGTATATTCTAATTAACGTTTTCAAGAATTTTATTAATCCCTTTCTATAATTTATTACAACAAAATTATACAGGAAATGATATTTTTCTCTTATTATATGGCTTAAAGTTCATTTTTTCCTCTAGAAGTTACCCTAATTATTATTATAATTGTCTGCCAGCCTATCTATGTGTGCTATGCACGCACACACACACACACAAGCCTACTCACAAGACTCACCAATTGCTATCTTATAGCCATATAGACCTGATACTCAAACCAGAATTTCCAAATATCAAGTGAACCTTTGTGTTAAAGAAAATGGCTCTTTATATCAGTTTAAAAAAAAAAAAAAGAGGCAATACTGCTGGGTAAAATGTAATGGACAGGGACATGTTATCAGGATTCTCTCTGCCTTTCTCTGGATTGCACACAATTTCCCATTCTCTCTTTCATCTTGTGATTCATCCTTAAAATAGGAACAGATAGATGTATACTTCAAGTGGGGCTACAGGTATGGGCAAAAACAGATATGACTGTTTATATTTATCAGAGTTGTTAGATCCTTTGTTTTGATGAAAAAAAAGTGGTCAAGAGTTATTTTGGTTGTATATTTCAAACTCCCTGATAATAGCAAACTTTATACAATTCTGAAATTTCTGTTTTCAGGGTCAAGATCTTTCACTATCAAATAATCAGGTTCTGCTTCCCTCTTGGTCATAGTTCAAGGTCACATGCTAAACCCTTGATAAATGTGCAAGTGAGATAGGAAGAGGGGGTTGCTCAGTCTATACCCTGCTAATCTATCAAGTCCACTGGTTCCTTATCTTTGCTTTACTTATTGGTTATCTTGTAACATGTGTTCTTTTAATTAAAAGTAATACATCTTCTCTTGTTTTAACTGACAAATATGTCTTTCCACAAGGAACAGAAGGTAAGGGAATAAATAAAAAGAGGAACACAATCTCTAAGCAGAAAACTCTCCATGCACTATAAAAAGATTTAAAAATTTACTAGATCCAAAATATTATAACATACTTGATGAAAGAAAAAAATGTTACTTTAATTGGTTCATTTGTTACTTTTTATTCTAATTATTTTACTTTTTTGAGAAATACTTGTTGACCCAGGACTTATTAGATATTAAGAATTTATCAGTAAACAAAATTGGCCAAATCCCTGCCCCACAGAGCTTAAACTAGTGGAAAATTTGAAATGATTTTATGGAGACAGTAGAGAAATAAACAAAAGGACCCGTAAATTAATGGATGTGTATTAGCTAACAGTAACATTTCTAGAATAAGAAGTCTTTATAATGGTAAGGAGAGTGCAATTTTATAAGTATAAAAGAGAAAAGTGACACATAAAGAATTTTCCAGTCTCAATTTCAAATATTTTATCTGTAACCTATTTAAGATCAGGCATTTTATCTGAACAATATTGAGTATATATTTATATAATAAATATATACTTAAAGACAACTTAAAGATTGTCTCAGTTACTTCAGTTCTATATAAAAATATTTATGTTCCTACTATTGGTGATCTTGTGTAATAGTCTCTAAACTTCTTTTTTCCATAATATGCTTATTATTAATATTAAAATATTAATTTGGCATCATATATCATTTGTAGGTGCTGTACATCAGTGTTTTTGGAAGAATACATTATAACTGTGTCATACTATCATTACTGTGATGACAGGTTTTGTACTTAAATATGTTATCTCATTTCCAGTAACATTAAATAAATAAATAAAATGAAAATAACAGGTAATTGAAAAATAAATATTTGAAGCAGGCAATTTTTATATAAACTTATTCTTTAACATATTTGTGTGTGGAAGCTCAGCGTCATTATGAAAATCATATTGACCAGGCTGTGGTGGTGCATGCCTCTAATCCCCACTACTCTGGAAGCTGAGGCAGGAAGAGTGCAAGTTCAAGGCTGACCTCAGCAACTTAGCAAGACCCTGTCTCAAAATAAAAAATAAAAAGGACTGAGAATGTGTCTCATTTATAGAATACAAAAAGAAGATAATACTAATTTTTAAACTGATGATAGTTTTAGAGAAATTTGACCCTTTAAAATATTTTTCAAATTTCTTTTTCCAGATTTTTCTTGAAACTTAAATGTTTTATTAAAATGGTGACTATGTTACATAATTCATCTGAGAAAAGACATTGTCAGTCTAATTGTCATTTACTTATTTCATGATGAGAAGAAATATTTGAAGTATTTAGGCCCTTCATAGGAGTCTTTCTGTCTTCTACCTAAATCATTTATTTTTTGTTGTTTTTGTTGATTCTTTATAAGCATTGAGACACCTTTCTTCCTTCCTTAGATGCAGGAAAACTAACACCGGTTAAATTAACTAAATAAAACTAGAGGAAAATGTATTCCTTTTCACTGACCATGAAAACTGAATCTTCACTCATTCCACCATCTGGGAATATCAAACCTATTGATCTCATAGTCAGCTTTGCACAAATAGAACTTGTCTTTGAACTTGCTAGCTAGTTTTCAAAGTTTGATCTGATATGTGAAGTTCAAGAATGTAGATAGCAATAATATGCTATTTCTAAAAAGCTATTAGAAAGGATTTTGAAAGTGTTAGCTATAAAGAATAATAAAGATTTCAAGAAATAGCTATTTATATACACAGTTTTCCACTACTATAATTTCCAGTATTTTCCACTATTATATTTTCCACTCTTTTCTTTAATATATTTATCAAAGCTTATATTTATCAAAATATTTTAAATGTATTAGTTAATTTTAACATGTGAACAATCTAATCTAATTATTTGCCAGTTACCAATTTATTTCCTCACAATTTCAATTTCACTCTTTTTTGTTTGACTTGTAGTAGGGAGCTAGAATTTATAAGCATGGGTCTTGTCAGCTGGCACAAAGATTCGGTAGTATAAAGAATATTCAGAGATAGTCTCTTGCAGTAACCTTCAGTGGCACTATCTTGTGTAGCTTCCTGATCAAGCTTTTTTATTCTTACAGCTGTCCTCCTAATAGTTCAGCAGCAATTCTTTGGAAAACTTTCTTGAGAGTTTCTAGCCCACGATGAACATCACAGACTATAATGCCCTACCAGCCTGATCTGCTTGCACTACCACAGTGAGCATTTCTACCCTCCATAAGCAATAGGCACACCAACCTACAATGACATCTTACTTTCAGGCATGTGTGGGATCAAAAGTGATCTTTCCATGAATACTCTGTCACAGACATGTCTGTAGTGACTACTCTCTGTATCTGTTATCTCTTTAAAGTTCTATTTACCTTATAAGTAAATATTTTATTTATTTATAAGTATTCATTATACATTAGTCCCTACTCAAGAGCACTGTGTGGTTTTTATCTCTTGACTAGACCATGACTGATACCAATGTGATAGCTGTAGTGGTATCAGGGAATAAATACAGAAAGATGGGATCTGTGAATGGATTTGATTGTGTTCCTTGATTTTAACATACTTCTCAGTTCTTTGTTAACTGGAATTAACTATTAAAAATGAATTAAATCAAAATGTAAATAAGTAAAATTTTTTCTAGTTGCTACAGGTCTGATGTTGCTATCCAAATCAGACAAAATGTAAAAAGAAAAATCAAAGAGAAAAATATTGAACTTTTATGGACTGATGAATTATAATGTCAGTTAGACCAATGAATTTGGTCTCATCAATTTTCTTCCTTGATTTCCTTTCTCATTCCTTCCTAACTTTCATTCTTGCTTGCTTGCTTTTTCTTGTAGTACAGGGTATTAAACACAGAAGGGATATACCAAGGGGCTACATTCCCAGTCATTTTAAAATTTTATTTTGAGACAAGATCTCACTCAGGTATGAAAGCCAGCCTCAAACTTGTGATCCACCTGCCTCAGCCTCTCAAGTCACTAAGAGTTCAGGTATGTGCCATCCCTCCCTGCTCAGTCTCAACAAGTTTCTATGTTTAAGTTAGGGTAAATATTAAGAAAACTAAAACACAGAATGGAAACATCTGGTTGGACTGGTTCAAAGTAGTTATCTTTGTTCCTTCTGTAACTCTGAACCTCACCTCTTCCCATGTCTGAAGACACTGGGCTTCCTTTGCTCGAAAACCCTTGGTTATTAAAAGAGGATGGTTACCTTGTGCATTGGAGGTTGACTTCTTGTTTGGTTGAATGAAACTAACTCAGTGGTATCCTGAATTTAATGAGCTTGAGGTGCTGCTGCTTGCCTGCCATGATGTGAATGAGGAGTTCCAGGAGCTTCAGCATATAGGAAAGTGAGAGTATTTCCTCTATCCCAACTAAGTTATTACTTAGATGGTATAGAAAAATCCATCTTAGAAAGTACAGAATATTCTGCAATACAGGGCATTAGTTCATTAGCAAAGGGAGCACACACAAACTTGAACACCATCGATTTGCTCTCCTTTTTAGGCCACATATGACCATTTGAAATACTTCTTGTAATGGATTTACTAATTTTCTCTTCCAGCATAGATTCCAAAGTTCAAGTGAACATGGACTCATTTATTGCTGAAGATTATTCATAAGAAGAATACCTGGGCTGAAAGTATATTTTTCAATGAGTAACCACAAGGTTAATAAAATAAAATAGATGGGCAGCCAGCTAGTATTGTGGTATATATACAGTACACCCCCTCAGGAAAAATTGCCTATACATAATAAGATATTGAAGGTTTCTGAAAGATATCAATGATTTTGTCCAAATCATTCTTATTACCAAAATTATGGTAATTTGTTAAAAGGTAGCACAATTATATTCTTTCATATTTCTATATTTTGTAACTAAAGTTTTCAGTGGACTTAAGCATTTGACTTGGTTCTTTCCTAGGGGCAAGGCAACATAAGTTTCTTATAATAATGGGGCATCTTCAAATTTCTTTATAACCATGAAAAAATAAAACTAAAGTCTGTTTGGTATAGACCAGGGCTGCACATAACAACTAGAGTCAATTAGATCAATGTTGTAAAAGAAATAGTAGCAATAGTATATAGTTCAAATTAAAGTAACATTCACCAATTATCTGTGAATGCCTTCAGCACTGACATAAATTATCTCAAGTGTATATAAATAGTAAAACCCATAGATTCTGTACTTATGTATGGTATTTGGGAAGATAATTTCCAGCAATGAAATATAATCATTTTATACTAAATGTATATGTATTATATATACACACTACATATTTGTGCTGTGAAACATGCTCATTATATATATCGTATAATGTATATAATGAGTTATATACATTACATAATGTATATATTACATTGTCATTACATATATGTGCATAAACCTGTATACTTTCAACTCTGCCATAACCTTGCTCCATATTAATAAATATGAAACAGATTGTTATCTAAGAAGTGGGGGAAATAAAAGTGGGTGATAGATCAAGCAAAACAGAAAGCTGTAAGACAACATGTTAAAGAATATTCATAAAATTTGAAGATAAAATAAAAATAATACATGATTACCTTGGTACATAACATGTATCACCACTTGCATGACAACTACTAAAAGAAGCAGTGAGTCCATTCAAGTGCTGGATAACATACGACTATTTTGTCATTTACTTTATTTCAAAGTATGTAGGAAGCCAAAATGATTAAGAGAGAAAGGCAGCTAAGGCGTTTATCTGTGAAAATTCCAACTAGAACTCCATGCATGTTCTCTCACATTCTTATGTAGTAGATTTTATTTATTATGTGTTTTTCCAGTCAGATTTAAGAATAGATATTATATTTTATAAAAAAATTGCAAACTGTGGTAGTACTTTGAATAATGACTTCTTTTGGGAAATAATATGTTTTATCCATTTATTGTGTGTATTTTCTTAACAATGAGGTGGACACATTGGAATGCTTGAGGGATTTAGAATTATACAAGATTTTATTTTATTGGAATTAAGAAAGCTAAATCTTACTATATTAATTTAACAAGAATAATAATTATTATTGAAAGTCATAGTAAAAGTAACATGAAAGGTCCAATATGAAATGTCCAATATGAAATATTATTTTTTCTAGCCCATCATTATACTTTCCTTTCATAAACTGTTTGCCATTGTAGAAAGCATTTCTTTCTGTTTGCTTTTATTTAGGTAAATGAATAAATATGTGAATGGCAGCAATCTTATAAGTTTACATGTTATTAAACTCATTCTTTTTGTAGAGAAGTTTGAGTCATTCTCAAATAGTATTGGGCCATCTTTGAAATTTTCTTTTCTTCTGAAAGAACCCTTCAAGACCTGAGGTTTTTCTCTAAAGTGATTCCATGAAGTGACCAAATACCCCTCATTTTAATGGACTTTATCAGCCTTCTGGGAATTTTCATTGGAACATTAATTTGTCCCTTTATAGCTGTAATCTCAAATAACTATTCCTGTCCTCTTTGACGAAGTAAGCAATTGTGAAAGCATTTCTTTTCTTTTTTTCTTTCAAGACTGCATTTTGATTCATTGTACACAAATGGGTGTAAATTTTCATTTCTATGGTTGTACATGATATAGATTTGCACAATTCATTTAATCATACATGTAAATGTGATAGCAATGTCTGTCTCATTCCACTATCTTCCCTACCCTTGCCCCCTGAGAGCATTTCTTATGAGGAATATTTCCCATTTGGTGGGGAGATTTTTTTAAAAGTCACATTCTTTTATATTATTGATCTGTAGAGATAAAACACAAATTTGTTTTTAATGTTCATTTCATTTAATTTTTATTAGTTCTAATTAGTTGTACATGACGGTAAAATGCATTTATACATTTTGATAGATCATGCATAAATGGAGTAATCTTTCATTTTTCTGATTATACATATTGTGGGATCATATCTGTCATGCAGTCATATGTGTACATGAGGTGATAATGTCTATTTCACTCTACTATCATTTCTTCCCCCATATCCCTTGCCTTCCTTTCAATCCTCTCTACCTAATATAAACTAATTGTATTCTTTCCTACCTCCCCACTTATTGTGAATTAGCATCCGAATATCAGAGAAAATATTTGACCTTTGGTTTTTTGGGATTGGCTTATTTTGCTTAGCATGATATTCTCTAATTCCATCCATTTACCTGCAAATGCCATAATTTCATTCTTCTTTACTATGGAATAGTATTCCATGTAAATTGCACTTTCTTTATCCATACATCTGTTGAAGGACATCTAGGTTATTTCCATATTTTAGATATAGTGAATTGAGCTGCTATAAACATTTATGTCGCTTCATCACTTCACGCTTTTAAGTCTTTGGGTATAAGCCAAGGAGTGGGATAACTAGGTCAAATGGTGTTTCCATTCCAAGGTTTCTGAGAAATCTCCATACTGCTTTCCATAATGGTTGCACCAATCTGCAGTCCCACCAGCAATGTATGAGTATACCTTTTTCCCCACATCTTCACCAACATTTATTGTTGCTTGTGTTCTTGATAATTGCCATTCTGACTGGAGTGAGATGGAATATTAGAGTAGTTTTGATTTGCATTTATTTAATTACTAGAGATGATGAACATTTTTTCATATATTTGCTGATTAATTGTATATCTTCTTCTGTTTAAGTGTGTGTTCAGCTCCTTAGCCCATTTGTTGATTGGATTATTTTCTTTTTGGGTGTTAAGTTTTTTGAGTTCTTTATAGCTTTTAGAGATTAATGCTTTATCTGAGGTGCATGTGAAATCTTGGGACTGCAAGGTGGCTGAACCCAGGACAATATTCCATTACAAGTAGTTATACATACAACTCCTACTGGTAGTTATTAAATAATTTCCAAATAGTTGTTTTCCTAATAATTAATACTTTCCTAAATATTGGCAGAATACCTACTGTATCTCTGAGTACTAACCGTTGCCACAAATGATAATAAATGTCCTGAAAATAAAATGTATGGAAATATGACATGAATGGCCTGAAATTGGGTAAAGCTTCAGAGGTGTGTGAGACCAAGATGAACCCCTGGGCACAGTGTAGTAGCAAATATCCTGTGGGAAAAGGAACTAGGTCATAGAGTGAATCAGATCTCATTTGTTGACAGAAGCTATCAGGATGATCCTAGCTCCAAATAGCAGAAGATCCAGATACAAATTTGCTTCACTGCATGTAAATGTATTACATAAAGAAATTCAGATTCAGTAGGAAGAGTCTCATGTGTCTTTACCCCTCATTTCCACCCTAAGGCAATTTCTGGCATCCCTTACAGACTCGACAGCATACAGAAGCTGGAAAATAAAAATATTAACACTATTCCTTTATGAGCACTCTTTCCTTTAAGAGAGATGACATGTGGAAGAATAAATTGAAATGAATTTTAGCATAGATATTTAAAAGTTAGAATATATAACTCATTTACATAAAATGACATTAAAATTAAAAAGCATTGTATATGTCATAAACATAAAAGATCTGCTCATGCCTTAGCATGTTTGTATGCTTTTATGGCTTTTTTAAAATTAATCTTCCTTCATGCCAATGGATATGGTGGTTGAATGACATCAGTCAGTGGGTTGAATTCCAGAAATCACCACTTCTACCTGCTTCAAGATTTCTACAGACAAAAAAAAATATATCAAATAACATGACAACATAAAAAATATTTATTCCCACTGTCTCTATACTGTCTCTAAAATGGGATATAATAGTCTCCAAGGCAGATGAATGCATCATTTTTGTTGCAAGAACTCCCTGGAATCTATTTATTTTCTTGTATGTTATTTATCTAAATAGTTGTTCAATAAATGACTTGAAGTGATGTAATTTCAGGTCCTTAATTGAGTATTATTCCACTATATGAAAGCATTATCTAACTATTTGTAAAGAAAATTTCTTCAAAAATTCATTTCAGTTAGCCTAGAAATAAATAGTATGCAACTTCTTAAAAAGATAAAAAACACCAAATATTAAGTACATTATGTTTTATGGATCATTTGACAAATATTGTTATGCCACAATATGTTGCAGTATTAAGACAGCATGTTGGAAACAAACTTTAACAGTGATCACTGTATGAGATAAAAGTTATACATATAAACACATGAAAATCAGTGCTTTGAAACTATGCAAATAAGTGTGCAAAAGTAATATCAATAAAAATCCATATGTATACAATCTTATTATATAATGTATAAAGCAGATGAGTACAAACCCAATATAGCCTAATAATTTTCTATCATTCCCAAATAAAAATGGTTGAATACAAGTTTAGTATATTTTTTAAAATCTAAAAGTTATTCATGGTATCTAAAGCAGGAAAATTGTTACTTTAAAAAATCTCTTGGCATGACATTAATGGTAATTTTGGGATTGAATGGAGATTTAGGAAATGTGGGGATTAGTTTAAAAGAAGAATTATTATTATGTTCCACAGATAATGCAGAGAAAGGACCTTATAGATAATATAGAATTATGAAATTATGAGGCTGAAATAAGAAAAGGATGAGTGAATTTAGGAGAAGGGAAGACATAGAAAGAAAGGGCTATGGAGAAATGTAGGGGCCAGAGCATGCAGGACTTTGGCACATTAGCTGAATTTGGTCATTAATTGAAGTGTAACAGGAAGATATCAAAGTGCCTTAAGTCCAGGTTATTATGGTAGGACTTTCACTCAGAGGATGTGGGGTGTCATGTTCTGAAGAAGTGTTCAGAGAGAGCCTTTGTAAGGAAGCAGACAAAAAGCCCTCTGGGATCTCTTCATAAGTGGTAACAGTAGACACGGAAAGAAGGAATCGATTTAAGAAGTACTTCAAGTATTTCTTAACACCCAGTGTTAGAGAGGAATCATCTGTGAAAGGAGTTGGACACACAGGCCACGAGATGGATGACACCTAGGCCTCTGGTGTCTGGAAAGGAATGAAGAGTGCCATTCTCTAACAGAAATAAAACTTCGTAAGTGTTAGATTTGGAAGGAAACACTACACATTTGATTTTGGTCCTTTGATTTTAAAATGTCTGTGCTCCAAATTTGAGTGACTAGGTTTAGTATCAAATGAAAAAAAAATTATAGTTTTATTTTCCTCTACTCATCCACTCCATTTAGGAGCTCTTCACGTTTACTCCTTAGGATTCTTTCCATCTCATCCTGTAATTTCTGTGCAATCTCATATACACATAGCTGCAATTACTGTAAACATGCAGATGACTCACAAATTTATAGTACGAGTTAATAGACTTTTCATTTTATTCTGTATTTTCTCCTTAGGCAATCACACATATGGAGCCTCAATTACCACAGAGATGCAAATGACTTACAAAGCTATAGTTAATGTTTGTACTCCTGTCTCCACGAAACCCAGAAATGTCCAGTTTTATCTTTATATTTCCATCACAAAGTCACCTAAAAATTTAAAAATCAAAGACAAGATAATTTTAGGAAAGAACAAGCAAATATTAACAAGATATTTAGAAATGTTAAAAAAATTACTCTGGAAACTAATGTGAACCTTATTAATGAATTTCAAGAGGAATTTGAGCACTTGTTGAGAACAGAAGACAGACTTTATTGGATTGAATAATAAATAAGAGATGAGAGAATGGAGACAGTAAGTACTGAAGTTTGCTTTTGATAGAATTTATTACTTTTTTAATAAAAGAAAAGAGAAAATGTGCAAAAGCCAATAGCAAATATGTCATTGCAGAGGAAAGGTTGATTATGTAAGAGAAAAAAGGATATTCAAAAGTGTAAATTATCTAAGATAGTAGGAAGGGATAAAAAGGAAAGGAAACAAACAGGAATTAAAGTCTGCTCACTTATAGACACAGAACTTGTGCTTTAGTAGGTGTGGTGAGGCTAGTAATTTGCACTTAGAACAAGTTTCATCATGATGTCGTTGCTGGTTCATGGACAACAGTTTGTGAATCAACACAAAGGAGAGTGAGGGATTAAACTAAGCAAAAATGTATTGGTATTTGTGGACATTGTTGGATACTAATCTTAATACTAATCTGAAATTGTAATCATGAATTTATAGTGTTACCACCTATTCCAATATTTAATATTTCTCTAGCAATGCTTGGCTGCTAGGATGTTTACTTGTCTAAAGCATATTCATATTGAATCCAGTCAGGTTTAGGGTTCAGTGGAAGATAGGAGAGATGTGCATGGATGGTGAAAATATTAAAATAGTAAACTTTACAATAATTAACTAACATAATTTAAATGATTCTATAATAACATTGTGAATCAATAGTGAATATTCCACATTTGTTCATTATACAACATATTCAGGAAATAATTTCTTATATCAGAGATATCACAGAAGGCCACAAGATTTTATTTCTCTAGAGGCAAGGCTTATATTACCTTATATTGGGGCTATGATATACTTTTACCTAACTATTCTACAAATTGCTTTGTATACTGTTTTCAAGCCTATTAGAAAGTTGCAGCTTTTATTTATTTATTTTAATGACATCACATCTTCAGGGATTTTAAATGGAAAAAGCTACTTTGTATTTACTTTTCATAACAGTCAAAATACAGTGAAATAATCACATTCCAAATTAAATCAATTCTCTAGCATTAGTTGTTAAAAATAGAGGAAAATTGCAATTTTCTTAACCAGAATCTTCCATCTTTGTTAATTAAATGTATTTTTAAACTGACACATAAAAACAAAAACTATTCATACTAACAGGCTACCATGGTCTCTTTCAATAAATTGTATCATGCACGAATCAGTTTAAACATATACATCTAATCAAATATTTATCATTCTCTATATGGTGAAATAATCATAAATCCTTTCTTCTCACTGTTCAAAATATATAACCCATTACTATTACCTAGAAGGAGTCATGTCACTGTACAATAGCACATCAGAACAATTTCCTTCTATCTAACTGGAACTCAGCAGCCATGAATTAACCTGCTTCCCATCCCTGTTCCCCTCTATTCTTCCTATGCCCTGGTAATCACAATTCTACTCACAAGTTCAATGAGGTCAACTTTTTCAGATTCCACATATGTAAAAGATCATGCAGTACTTCTCTTTCTGTGCCTGACTTACTTCACTTAACATAATGATTTCCAGTTCCATCCATGTCATCACAAATGACAAAATTTCATCATTTTTATGGTTGAACAACCTTGTGAATAGCAATCTGTTGTGACTTTGTACTGTATTTTCCTCAGTTATTCATCAGCTGATGGAAACTGAGGTTGTTTAAATTTCTTGACAATTGTAAAGTGTATTGCAATGATCATATGAATGCAGGTATCTTTTTGAAATACTTATAATTTCACATTGAAAAAATATCCAGTACTACTGGGTATTTCAAATCCATACTAATCATACTGTCTGAATGTGAAGTTAATCATTAAAAATATTTGTGGTTAAGAAAATGCTTGTAGTTAATTTGTATGTACTATTTTTGTTTACTTATAGTTAATTTGTATGTTATTTTTTATTTGTCATCAGAATTTTAGACATGTTTTCAACAGAAAAACTTACATTTTCCTTTCTTTTTTAAAATGCAAGAATTCACAAGGATGCTAGCTTGATGTTAATGTAATTAGCTTCCAACAACATTGTCTTTAAAGCAGTGGAGCAAGAGCTGCCATTGCAGGCTAGAAAAAGTTGATTTGTCAGAACTGTTCCATTCCCATCCATTCCAATCATTGAGTTCCATATAAAATTATTGTATGTGACATAAAAATGGGTTCAGAAGACTTTAAACAAATGCTTCAAGAACACTGTATGAGAGATCAGCTCAATGGTCGCTGAGACTGGGCCAAGAGACAGGCTTATCAGAGTTCCTTAAGAGAACTTTAGCAGGTAGGAAGTTGCTAAAGAATGCATGCTTGTCTCCCGCCAAATTCCTAATTTCATATACTGAAGTTGTAATCTATACTGTGATGATATCAGGCTGTGGTTTTTGCTGAGTGATTAGGTTATGAGTGGAACCCTCATGCATGGGATTGGATCCTTATACAAGATGCACAAGAGAGGTTCCTAACCCCTTTCACCATGTACATACACAGAGAGAAGATGGGTCATGAACCAGAAACCAGACACTAATTCTAATGGTGCATTGATGTTGGACTTCCCATCCTCAAGTACTGTAGTATATTTCTGATATGTATAAGCCAGCTATTTATTGTAGTGTATTGGAGATATGAAACAGAAGTACATATCACTTAGTATATACATTAGAGTTAGCATATTATTGTATCTAAGTTCCTTCATCTACCATATAGCAGTGCTAGTATATGAAGCAAGCAAATTCTTCTAAAGATAACAGCATATTTACTGGTGTCTATTATACTCACACTAAATGTTATCTAGAACACTATATTAGCTACATAATCTCTTTTTCAGTAAAATATTGTCAATAAATTGTTGTGTTTAAAATGATGATCAACTTCTATGTAGTACTTTGACACTCAAATTGTTACTGTACTCTGGAACACATTAATGGAAATATATATTCAAATTAGTATATATATAATTATACTTGTATATATTTGCAAAGACGTGGCCAGTGACCATTATCTACTTGACATTTGATTTATAGGGGATTTTTATTAGTGATTTTTATTATAAATGATTATCACAGTTGCTTAATGCCTGGTATTGACTTTAATAAATCTTTTAGAAGAAAAACGCAAAAAAATTCAAACTAGTAAGATGACAATCTCACATTCACTGTGAAAGCATCACTTCCATTAATACAAATAGGAACATAGTACATGCTTTCTATTGAATTTAAATTCAGTAATAGAAAATCATATACCATTATGTTAAGCATGGGAAGGAAGCCAAAAGACATTTTGGGAATTTTTTACTAGGAAACTCTAATAAAAATAAAATCATGTTTTAATATGTGCTTATCTCTAAGATAACATGTGAAACCAATTATTCATATATCTATAAGGATCATCGAGTTTGAACCGCAGTTGGTCAAATCCTGATAAATAATGCCGTTTTAGATAGAATTATATAGTTAAGACTAGATAGTTGAAATGGTTCTGAATATATGAATAGTACATAAACATTGACTTTGAGAATTCTGTACCAACATTCTCAGTATATAATACTATTGTTGAATATATCGGCACATACGTAAGATAATTGTCAATACGAGCAAAGACACTCTAAATCTCAGGCCCTATTCCTTAGATCTGAACACTTTTTTTCCTAACCCTGAGTATATGCAGAATTAATCAGAGGCAAAGGGATAATGCACACTAACCAAACTCACAAGAGACTGGTTTAAAAACATAATGCCATATTATTGTTTTAATGATAATTAGAACTGCCAAACAGATAAACATACTTACACATGATAAATACTTAGCAAAAGAGTGGGAAAGCAATATGAATAGAGGATCGCTTCATAAATATGAAAAACATTGAAGTACACAATAAATTGGTATAATGAACAACCTCTGTTGCTCTGAATTTTAGTGATCACTGAATATTTATGTGCTTATCAACATCTGGTTACATTTGCAATTAGTTTTCAGCCATGGTACATGTACTTTTAATGAATTATAAGCACAAGTGCTATGAAGTACTTAAAGATAAAATCTAAAAGTCATAAACATATTTCCTTCATAGTTATCTTCTTTTTTTGGAAGCAATATGGAGGTCACAGGGTTAAATGGTAAAGCCACATGTGAGAAAACCTTGGACCTGTGATTATGGTCCTGGAGAGCAGGAGCTATCAGACTTATGTCTGATTTGTGCTGCTAAGATACAAATTTGAATGTCCAAAAACTTCTGAGACTTGAGAATATGCTTATCACAACATATTCTAGAATTACCTAGCATAATCGTCTCAAACACAGCATAATACATCTGATCCTTCATCAACAATAAATCCATATTAACAGATTTCCCTCCTTAAACTTCATAAATACTTCATACATAGCTCAAAAATTGGAAAATATATAAACATCTAAGTCACCAGTTTGCATATAAGATGCTATTGCCATAGTTGGTTAATTCACCCAATAAGTATTGTTGGTTTGCATTTTTTTTTAAATTCTGCCCTGGTAAGTTTAGTGTTTTTTTTTGTTGTTGTTTTGTTTTGTTTTTTAAGAGTTCATTCCCTTGCTGTCATTTATCTCACCTACTGAAAAAACGTTTGTCTATTTTGAGGATATGCTAACTTAAAGTGTTCAATACTACTTAAGAGTGTAGAAATACAATTCATCAACAAATATATGACAAATATATTCAAAATCTCTAGCAATTAAAGAAATGCAAATCAAAACTACTCTAAGAGTTCATCTCACTCGAATCAAAATGGCAATTGCCAAGCATACAAGCAACAATAAGTGTTGGTGAGGATGTGGGGAAAAAGGTACACTCACACATTGTTGGTGAGAGTGCAAATTGGTACAACAATTATGAAAGCAGTATGGAGATTCCTCAGAAAACTTGAAATGGAACCACCATTTGACACAGTTGTCCCACTCCTCGATTAATACTCAAGGAACTTAAAATCAATATAGTAGTGACTCAGCCACATCAAAGCAGCTCAATTCACCATAGCTAAACTATGGAACCAACTTAGATGCCCTTCAATAGATGAATGGATAAAGAAAATATGGTACACATATATGATGGAATATTACTCAATTTTAAAGAAGAATGAAATTCTTGCATTTTCTGGTAAATAGATGGAGTTAGACAATATCATGCTAAGCAAAACTCAAAAAAAGCGAAGAAAATGTTTTCTCTGATATGAGGAAGTTAATTTACAATAAGGGGGCAGTGGATAGGGAAGAATAGAGTTACTCTATATTAGGTCAAGGGGAGTGAAGGGAGGGGAAGGGTATGGGGGGGAATGATAGCAGAGAGATATAGACATTTTTACCTCATGTACATGTATGACTGCATGACTGATGGGATACTGCAATATATATATATAATCAGAAAAATGAGAGATTATACTCTATGTATGATCTATCAAAATGTATAAATGCATTTTATTGTCATGTCTACAACTAATTATAACAAATAAAATAAAATAAAATAAAAAAATGTAATCTAAAAATTATCAGCTCGAGTGGCATTTAGGTAATTATTATTTTCAAAGTTTTGGAACATTTGAGTAATATCCGTATTACATCAAATATATTTAAGGGCAATAATCCTCACACTAATTTATATGCTTTTACTCTATCAAGTACATGAATTTACGTCTTATTTTTAAATTTTAGTTTAATCCAAATGATTACTCTTGCTAGATATGTCACATTGTCTTACTAAATGTCATTAAATGTATAGGCTTAATATTTAGTTTTTGTCTTAATATAAAGACTTTTTAGAATTAACATTTTCCAAAACTAAAAATCTTTAGAACAGAAGCATTTCCCCCAGAATTTCAGCAGATTAAATGTTGTCAGTAAATTTCAGTGGACCTGAGAGATAATTCATTAATATAACTTTTATTGTTAATGTTTATGTATAAGGATATTTATAGATTATTACAATGTAAAACACAGGATAACTCCCTTCTTCAAATAACTCATTTTATTCTTGCATAGCATTTTTATACTAATATATCTCATGTTTGCAAACATATACACAATATACCCATATATGTACACACAAACACAGTAAAACAATATACACAAATACTCATACATAATTAAGGACTTAATTGTAGTTTATAAAACTATATATATATATATCTTAAATATGTTTTCATCTCTTAAATATGTTTTTGCATATATATTCCAGTAAGGTACTATTTTCATTTATATAGATACACAAATTGCTACTCATTACAATAAGGTCAAGAAAGTTAAAATTATAGATTATGCTTTCCAGTTTTTAAGTAATTTCAAAATTTCAGTTTAGGGAAAATTAAATCAAGTTATTGGACTAACATTAAGTTCCATATTATAAAGAATCTCCACAGGCCAGAATATAGTAAATTAACTATTATCACTGCTGTCCTCTGAAAGTTTTGGTCCCTGCTTTCTCCAGGAAATGATATGTAAAACTTGTGGTGTAGCCTGCATCAATGAATGGCAAGATGCTCACAGAAATTTGTTGTCAGAGGTAAAGATTTGCCTTGCAAACTTTAGCTAGAAAATAAAAATGCAAAATAATGTTAACATTAGGAAGAAAGTGAATATTATACTTTTTATTATTCCCAATGTAGGTAGCTTCACGTGCATTTCTTCCTTTAATCTTTAAATGTTGCATAACATTACATAATTTCCATTATTTCCAATTTGGAAAAATAATCTGAAACACTATATAGGATAGATAATCATGGGTGAGTGCATGAAACCAATTACCCTATATCAGAAATGTCATATTGTACTGATTGACAGATTAGATGAGAGAGATTAGGGATGGGGAGAGACTCAGGAGGACTAAATACCTTGCAAAGTAGTCTGTGATTCAAATGATGAAACAAAAACATACAGTTATTGATGCTAGTCAAACCATTTTTTTTCAAAATTTTGGAGTAATTTTCAATTCTTATCATAATTGCTTAAGAAAACAACTGTCATAAACATCTTAACCACCACAGCCCAAATATGAGAGACTGAATTTAAGGCAATAGATACAAACCCATGACTCTGCCAAGGGGAACAAAATATAATTCATAGAATATATTTAATTAGCTTATTCTCTTAAATTTTAGAGACAACCATAACTAATACCTCAATAAGACACCTTTATAGAAATTTACACTTTGTTATGTAGGTGATATTTTCTAATTTAGTTAGAGTTGAGGCAACAATTATCTGTACTTTTTAAAGAAGTTTGTTAAATGAGTAAGAAAAATGTCAAAATAGAAAATATTGTATAAATATCAATAATATAACGTTTTGAATAATATGAACAATATTATTTCCATTTTCTTCATTCTTAGTCACATTTCACTTATATTATATAGCCTTCAGTTTTACTGTTCTATCAAATGTCACAAAGATGACCAACAATCGAAAAATTCTATGACAAATTTCCAATCTGTTTGATGGTGCTGTTGCTTTGGATTTCAATACCATATGCACTGTTCATAAAGGTAATCCATATGATGGACAGGAAACAAATCTCAGAACATTTAAAATGATGGGGTATATACAATATTCTTTCTTTTAAAAGTGAGATTCTATTAGAAATTAATAAAAACAAGACACCTGTTGAAAAAATAAAACCAGCATGTGAAAAACCTGTAATCAGAATGCTATGAAATATTTCTGAGGACCTTGAAGGATAAATATAGGCAAATATTAAGTTTGGTTTGGAAGATTCATTACTGTTAAGATGTCAATTACTCAAATACACAATTACAGATTCAACAAAACTCCAATCACATTCCAAAATTTTTAAATAGAAATTGACAAGTTGATTCCCAAATCTATATAGAAATGCCAATGTAATCTTATAAAAAGGGAACAAAATTGTGTGCCGTGGCTCACGCCCCTAATCACAGCTGCTCCAGAGACTGAGGAAGGAGGCAAATCCCACCTTAGCACTTTAGAAAAGACCCGAGGCAACTTGGGGATAACCTGTACTAAAATAAAAATAAAAAGGTCTGGGGCTATGGCTCAGTGGTTAAGTATCCCTGGGTTTAATCCCTGAGACCATTTAAAAAATAAGTAAAAATAAAATAACAATGTCTATACTTACACCATATGATTTCAAGATTTACTAAAGAGTTGCAATTATGAAGATGCTGGGACACTGGTATAAAGTCTACACTCAATTGAGTAGGTAGGAGAGTCAGAAAAAAACTCTAAAATTACATGTTTGATATTAGATAAAGTTGCTAATCTAATGAAGAAAAGATTTTTTAAACAAATACTGTTAAAAATATTCAGTATCTCTATGAAATAAAATGAAATGGACCTTACACATTATCTCATATCATATTGTAAAATGGCACGAGAGTACTTAATGAAGTGATGGTAATATCCTATACTTTGATTGATTTAGTGTTAATATAGGTATACTTGGATTTGTCAAAACTCAGAAAATAAACACATAAGATTGATGTACTTCATAATATGTACACATTATCACAAAAATACTACAGAAATATTTGCCTCAGTAATATCAGTGTCACAGTATTTGAAACATAAAAGTTAAAATGTATTATCTGAGGAATAAAACAGGAAAGGCATGTGACAATACATGTATTTTAATAACAGAATCTAAACTGTGCTTGAACGTTCATTGGAAATTCAAGTTTACACGTTTACAAATTTTAATTATGAAATCTAGAAAAGAAATGAAGACCCATATAATGAATATTAAATCTTCTTCTAAAATACATGGTGGTAGTGGGACTGGGTGGTACATGTCTGTAATCCCAGTGAATTGGGAGGCTGAGACAGAAAGATGGCAAGTTCTAGACCAGTTTCAGCAAATTAGCAAGGCCCTAAGCAATTTGATGAGACATTGTCTCAAAATATAAAGGGTTGGGGATGTCCCTCAGTGGTAAAGTGCCTCTAGGCTCAATCCACAATACAAATAAATAAATAAATAATTAGATAAATGAATAAGGTTGAAGGTGTGGACAAAGATACAGAAATTGCAAACTCATTCCTAAAAGAGGAAGGAGGATCGTGCATTCCTTATATATATATAGGATACACATGTATTTGTAGTTTATTACATATAGACAATAGTCTTTCAGTTCTCCCAAGGGATAGCACATATTTTTAAATCAGAAAAAAAAAAACCTATCTATAATATTATAAAACTGTGCAAAATAATTCCTATTTTTTTTTCCTGGATGTGCAACAATGTCTGTAAACAAACAGATGTTAATGTGTAAAGCTAATACACGTATAGAAACTTTTCTTTCACTTTTCTTCCTACAACCCTCCTCCTTATCTTCCCTTCCTTTCTTTCTTCCTTCTCCCTCTCTCCTTCCCTCCCTCTCTATCTTTCTGTCTTAAAAAGTGTTTTACTAATTAGAACACATTAAAAAATTAAAAATAAAAATAAATATAAAAAGTGTTCTAACCAATATTTCATAATCAACCAAAATAAAGATAATACTTTAAATAAAATGAGCTGGGTGTGGTAGCGTGAACCTCTAATCCCACTGGCTCCAGAGGCTGAGACAGGAGAATCTCCAGTTCAAAGCCAGCTTCAGCAACTTACAGAGGCCCAAGCAACTCACTGAGACCCTGTCTCTAAATAAAATATAGAAAAGGGGATGGGGTTGTATGTCAGTGGTTAAGTGCCCTGAAGTCAATCCCCAGTACAGAAAAATAAAAATAAATAAATATACAAAATGAATAGAAGCAGCAAAAGAGGGCATTCTGCCTTGTTCCAGTTTTTATAGGGAATGCTTTCAGTTTTTCTCCATTTAGAAAGATGTTGGATGTGGGCTTGGCATAGACAGCCTTTACAATGTTGAGATATGTTCCTACTAGCCCTATTTTTTCTAGTGTTTTGAGCATGAAGGGGTGCTGTATTTTATCAAATGCTTTCTCTGCATCTATTGAAATAATCATGTGGTTCTTAACTTTAAGCCTGTTAATGTGGTGAATTACATTTATAGATTTCCAGATGTTGAACCAACCTTGCATCCCTGGGATGAAACCCACTTGATCATGGTGCACTATCTTTTTAATATGTTTTTGTATGTGATTTGCTAAAATTTTGTTAAGGATTTTTGCGTCTGTGTTCATTAGGGATATTGGTCTGAAATTTTCTTTCCTTGATGTGTCTTTGTCTGGTTTTGGTATT
>JAJEJO010001089.1:233897-264574 GCA_020662805.1 Glaucomys volans
ATCCCTATTTTTTCTAGTGTTTTGAGCATGAAGGGGTGCTGTATTTTATCAAATGCTTTCTCTGCATCTATTGAAATAATCATGTGGGTCTTAACTTTAAGCCTGTTGATGTGGTGAATTACATTTATAGATTTCCAGATGTTGAACCAACCTTGCATTCCTGGGATGAAACCCACTTGATCATGGTGCACTATCTTTTTAATATGTTTTTCTATGTGATTTGCTAAAATTTTGTTAAGGATTTTTGCATCTGTGTTCATTAGGGATATTGGTCTGAAATTTTCTTTCCTTGATGTGTCTTTGGTTTTGGTATTAGGGTGATATTAGCTTCGTAGAATGAGTTAGGAAGTGCTCTCTCCTATTTCATGGAATACTTTGAGGAGTATTGGAATGAGTTCTTCTTTGAAGGTCTTGTAGAACTCATCTGAGAATCCATCTGGCCCTGAACTTTTCTTGGTGGGTAGGCTCTTGATGACTTCTTCTATTTCATTGCTTGAAATTGGTCTATTTAAATTGTGTATGTCCTCCAGATTCAGTTTGGGTGGGTCATATGTATCTAGAAACCTATTGAGGTCTTCAAGATTTTCTATTTTGTTGGAGTATAGATTTTCAAAACAGTTTCTAATTATGTTTTATATTCCAATAGTGTCTGTCATGATAGTCTCTTTTTCATTTCAAATTTTAGTAATTTGAGTTTTCTTATTCAAATTTATACCTCTGCTATAGAATAAAGAATAGTATAATGAAAAATGCATAATATTTTTATATTTTAAGGTTATGTATTGGAATATAATAAGAGCTTACTGGTTTAACTAGGAATTAATTCCTCTTATACAAAACAACATCAGAAGAAGTTTCAAAATTGAAGGTTAATTTTGAGGCAGCATAAAAACTTGCTTTTTTAAATGTTAAAAAAAATTGGTTGGTAATTGTCAGAGCAAGTGTTTGTAAACTGCAAGTGGAAATCTCTTTTCCTAATAAAAATAATTTTGCAAAATTAAGTATATAAATTATTCATTGGGCTTAATTTTTAGAATTGAAGCATGACTAGGAAGCTGGAGACAATTCAATTGTATACATAAAATAAAATAGATAAAATGATTCAAAGTTCTCTTTTGTTTATTACCTTTACCTATTTTTATTATGCAAGATTTCTTTGTTTTGGGGCTAGGGTTGTGGCTTGGTGGTAAAGTGCTTGCCTTGCATGTGTGGGACACTGGGTTCCATCCTCAGCACCACATAAAAATAAATAAATAAAATAAAGGTATTGTGTTCATCTGCAATTAAAGAAATTTTTTAATTTAAAAAAAGATGTATTTGTTTTCAATATGCAACAATGACTCACTTTAGCATCTCAATTTTTCTCATGTTTTTATAATTTAGGAAAAACTAAGTTAATTTTCATAAAACAATTCTTTTGCATTTAAAGATTACTGAGTATAATGGACTTCATGCAATAGTCTTTGGAAGCAGTCTGAGGACTGTTATGGGTAGTTTACTGCTTAGACACATTAGCAGGGAGGAGAGATTTTGAGTCAGAAGACAACACTGATCAACCAACATTAAAAGAATACTTGTACAGGTATGAATTAAAAGCAAAGCTATGTTGAAATAATATGTCAAGAGAAAAGAAACAAACCAGTTCCAGGAACATGGGTCAACTAACTAAAAATGGAAGGCTATATAAATTGCAAAAAGATGCAAATAATTACTGTAAGTCATGTTCAAAATATAGCTTATGACAAAAAATTAAAAGCATATGGATACAGTGTATCAAAATTTTAAAATATTCAAAGCAGTCTTATTATGAGAGCTTATGTACTACAGCAGGAAGGATAGAATAAATGTACACCTTATTATGTGTTATATAACTGGGCCAGTTTATACTGATAAACTAGAAGCAATCGGTTTGGTCTCAATGATTGCGGAAAGGATACGTAATGCAGGAAAATAGACTTGAATCAGATGAACTGGACAACAATAGAACATTTTATAGATTGCCAAGAAAATGAAAATAACAGGGAAGAAACCACAGCCTTGATGTGAACATATCCCTTAATCTGATAGAAACAGAGATTACTATAATTATATATATTTCTAGCAAACATAATCATTGTGTTCACAATAAGAACCAATTGTTCTTAGCCGTGTGGAACCAAAATTAATTTCTAAATTATAAACAAACAGATTGCAATAAGCCTCCCTAATATTTAGGAATTGGTAGAATCAGATAATTGAGTTTATTGTTATAGACTGTAGGAAAAATATTTAAGGAATACAAATTTTGCATATTTATGATATAAAATGAAAAGATTCAATGATAATGTTTTACAATTTAAAAAATAAGAAAACTTCTTGCAAAGGTACTTTAATAAACTTAAGAAATATTCTTAGTCAAAACTTTGAACATTATAAACTTAGGTTAATTTTACCTGCCCTTCTTTTCTCCGTGTCCCCAATTACCACTGCATTCAACTGTTAATTTTCAAAACTGCAGGTGATGTAATTTTCCCAGCTTTTCAAATTGTACTTCCACTATAGCTAACAAATTTCAGTTGTTTAAGTTGTCAGAGAAATTACTATAAATATAAAATCTTAAACTATATTGGCATTCACAGAAACCTGCTTATTTTGGCATACCAAAATTCAAGAACCCTGTAACTATTAGGCTACATAAGTTTAACATAGATAAATTGAATTAAGCAAATAGTTAATCCACGAAGTGTGGTGACCTGGCAAATGTTTGTTTTAGAATATTTTCCTGCCTGGGTAATAAATGTACAAAATATGGATATTTAAGATAGGTACCTGTCATCAAGAAGCCATGAAAAAAAGAAAAAGACAACTGTGATCTATTGATGACCTTTCATAATGTCATGGAAAGAAAATGATGGGTTAGGGCATTTTCATATTTTAACAATTATTTTGATAATACCCAAGGGCTGGATCAATATAAATGTTAAAATGCGTTACTGCATGACACATTATCACATATGCCAAAGAATGAGGAGCAATTGTTGAATGTGAGTTGACACAGATGTAGAAGTAGAATGCACACTGAATACACAAATCTGTGTCTAGAAAATCTCTATGGAGTTAGATAAGACATAAAGTCTGAGGGCCACTTATTAAGCAAGTATATATTTGCAGGATTTTAAGATGATCATAATCCAAAATGGCACAGAGTGGAAAACAAGATAGGAAGGAAACTATGTGATGTTATCTTGGGATGAATGTAAAGAAAACATTTCAAGAAATGAGAATTTTCATAGTGGGTATTAAGAAAACAAGAGGAAATTGAAAGTTTACTACTAGATTTAGCATCAAGATAATTGAATTTCTGTGTTTTAAACTATAAAATCATTTATTTCCTATTAATGGCATTTGCATTTAATCATGATGATATTTAGGATGAAACTATTTGCTGTGGAACTTTACTTCAGGAACTTCTACTGTTGTCTATAGTAAAGTGAACTGCAACACAAAAACAACTGAAAAATCTATATAAATAGAATTTTATATTTTAAGATAATGACTGATACAAAGAGAACTCAAGTGGCCAATGCAAATCTGTGAGAAAGAAATTGGAGGAAGGTGAACCAACATTCAATGAACTTTTGTGACTCTTGCCAAAAGCCAAGACAATGGGAAAATTCTAAAAGACAAAGTTTGGTAATCTCAAGGGCTAGAGATACACAAATAGAATTGGATGTGTTTCCAAGTCCTAACTTATGGGCAGAATTGTATAAAAATATTTCTTAATCCATTGCAGCTGCTTTGGCAAAATACCATAGAGTGGGTATCATATAAACAACAGAAATTTATTTCTCACAGTTCAGGAAGTTGTGAGCCCAGGAATGAATAAGGTGCCTTCAGATTCAGTGTCTGGTGAAGTATTGCTTCCCATCATAGAAGTGCCTTACAGCTGTTTCCTCAAATACTAGAGAGAACATGGCAACCATCTCGGCCTCTTTAATAAGGGCACTAACCCAATTCATGAGGGCCTTTCTATCTAGTCAGCTCCCCAACATCCCACCAATGTGGGATCACTTATGTGATCATATTGGTAATTAGGTTCCAACTTACACATTTTTGAGAAACCAAAACAATTCAAAACACAGAAGTAAATGTAAGGAAGTAAATGCATATCTACACCAGTCTCCCATTTGAAGCATTCACTAAATTTGTAAATTATATCAAAAAATGAAACCACTCAACAAGAAATCTCCTAATAAGGCACATAATTTCTCCATTTCCTACATTTGAGAAAAATAGTTATTCTGTATTGTAGGACCAGGAAAAGACTAGAAATGGAATGAATCTTTCCACAACTGCTGCTATGAATACTGTAGTTAATCAAGTCTCATTTTTTGACAAAGGTTTCAACTGACTCTCTTTACAAGAGAAATGGAGTGATTAGAGGACTAGTAAATGTTTTTTACAACTATCTCCCCAAACACAGAAAAAGGGAAAAAATCTCTTATTTGTATGTTTTGCAGATTTCTATGGTACAAACAGTTCCACGATGACTGATTTCACATCACCAACATGGTATAAATGAACATGGATTTGGAAAGAAATTCACAGTCGACTCTCTTGGGTTAGTATGAAATGGCTCCAGCACTCAAGTCAATGGAGTCTACCTTCTCCATAAGAAAACAAAATTACACAATTTATAATATGAATTATATTTCAGTTGAAATTATCTATAATATATATGAAATTACACTAAAAGAAAATAAAAGGACAATAAAAATAGATAAGAGATGAACAGTCTTCTGCAAAAATTATATACAAATATTAATAAAGCTGTATTCCATCTGCTCAATAAAACTGATTATAACTTAGAGAAAAAACACGCTATGTATCTGGTTCTTGTTTTGACTAATGACCCAGTCTAAAATTCAGTTTTATTAATCATTCAGCAGAAGTAGGATTTAAAGAACTCTGATAATAAACTAGCAGAGATTTTTACTTTTTATGATTTTTAGCCATTCCATTTTTATTATTTCTTTCTAGCCTGAATTAAAAAGCCCATTTTGTCATATTCTACTATATCATGATGAACTCAAGACTCTTAAGGCAATAGAAAGTTTATCTCAGAATACAGTTTATTTGCCAAAATCCTCCAACTTAACTGCCATATTTTTAATGTTTATTTTCTAATTGATTGTCAAAGGCCAGCAACTTTATTTTCTGATTTATAAATTGAATTACAAAGCATCATATAATCTTAAATTCATAAGTGCAGCTATAATGTCTTTTCATATTTTATAGGTGCATTATAATTATCTGTAATGATGGTATTCAATGTTACATATTCACACATGAACATAATATAAAAAATATTGAGGAATGACACCATAATCAGCTTGTACATTGAAAACTCATTCTGGCTCTAAGAATAAAGTCAAATTGAATAACTGACCTAAAACAAGAATAGCTAACAACTTTGAGCACTTGTTATAACACAATTTTAAGCACTTTTTATATACTGTTTCATTTAATCCTTTAAGTAGTTTTATGTATATTTTTACATATTCTGTCACAAAGTAAATACAAGTTTTCTGAAGTAAAGCCTTAAAATTATTACCACTTAGAGTGATAACTACATCAGTTACCCATGCACAATTCTCCTTCTTCTGAGGTGATGCAATGACAGTCGGCTATGACAACTGTGTGAATAAAGGGATCTGTACCATAGAAGAGTAATCCCCAAAACCACTAATCTGGGGTTTCTTATAGGAACTAAGTGCCATATACCCCAGCAAGAGAAACTTTATCTCTGATATAAACAAAACCTTTGAAATATAAATGGTTAGATCAAGGTTTCATCCACCTTTGAGATATAAATGCATTTCTCTAAGGATATGTCACTATATTTACCTGAAGTTCCTTACTGTACGTACCCTTGTCATTTAATTTTCAACCCTTGTTTTTTTTAACCCATATGACAAATGCTAGGCTCAAGAAATACTTCTCTCATATATGGAAGCTAATCCACATTTAGGGGGTTGAAAAAGAATTGAAGCTCAGTGGCGTAGACACAGGGGAATGAGGGGAAGGAAGGAGAGATGGGAAGGAAAAGAGAGAGTCATGAATCTGCCCTACTTTCTTCTGTGTATCTATGAATTTTTTACAGTGAATCTCATCATCATGTACATCCACAATAAATTTAAAAAAAAACTATGGATAAATGGAAGAAAGATCAGCAGAGAAAAGGGGGCAGTAGTAGATGGGAAAGGAAGGGGAGGTACTAGGGTCTGAATTAGAACAAGATATATTCCATGTTTTCATGACTATGTCCAAATGGATTTTACTGTCATGTACCACTAAAAAGAACCAATAAAAATTTGAAAATATTCATATAGGATCCTTATAGTGTTTGCTAAAATAACATTATATGGAACATATAATGTTATGTCTGAAGACAAAATATCAATTAAATCAATGTAGTTCATAAAAGAATATTTAGAAAATAAAATATATAAATAAGATTCAAATCTGGGAATATCAGGCTATGTGGGCAGGGTGCCTATGTTCCCCACTATACTTCATCCTTAGTACACCCCAGGAACTATTTACCTAGAATTAGAGAATTTTGACAACTTGTATTTTAATTTACCTTTCCTTCACATTATCATCCCCAAACAGCCCAGTTAAAAAGTAGCTGGAAATGTCCTTTCAGTAAAATATAACATATATATTAACTGTGTTTTACTGCAAAGTCTTGAAGATAATATCCAGAAGAAACAAAAAGGAAAAAATGCAGGTATCCACACAAGTCTAATCTTTGTTTCATGTTCTCCAAAATCTTTGTGACACACTTTGACCTATGCAATGATTTTCTAAGAAAAACTTTCCCAAAGGTAAATAACTGTGTGTTGGTTATGACTTTTTAAAAATGCTCACAAATATATACAAAACTTAGGTGCAAATAATCACGATTGCTACTTTTGACTTAATTTCCTGTTTGGTATCATTTTGTGCATTACTACTTATAGTTTTTAAATTAAAATAATAAATTTGAAAACAATATCAACTGTTTCGCTCTTCAATTTGTACTTACACATTTAGATAATTCACATTAAAAAAGATCATAATTCTTAATCACTATTAATGTATGTCACATTTGTAATTTATTATTCATTATGCTTATACTCCATTCACTTTGAGTATAAAAATTTGAATAGTTTTCTATACATATCCTACCTACATCATTGCTGTTACTTTATAAAACCACTTTGTTGGTGAAAATGATTCTTTCCATTTTTACTTTAATTTTTCAAATAAAAACATGCCATGATGTCTTTGTGGTAACAATAGGGCTGAATGAAAATTATAATAGTCCTCTTGAAATAATCATGAACTAAAAGAACTAAAAACATGTCTTCATAGTTCCTCATTTGCAGTTTGCCTCATTTAAGCCCTGAGGCATAGGTGTTTATTAGTTTAAAAACCTTTATCATATGATTACTTGACAAACAATTGGTGATCATATCCATGAGACCTATTACTAGTTTCTAGCATCCTCAGGCATATTTCATCTGATGTAAATGATTAGAAGTTAAATGTTTAAATGTTTTTAAGGGAGCATTAGCACCCAGCTTGGACTTCTTTCTCCTATGTGGAATGATATCAACTCAATTTTGCCTGTCCTGATGAGAACAAAAACTCCAAAAGAAAAATCAGTCAACCCCATGGGAAGAAAATAAAGCTTATTGAAACCTGCTTCCCCAAAATGATTGTGCAACTTATAAAAGAGTTATTTAAGAAAATTTGATCCATAGTATTAAATGCTGAAATTAAAAATGATGTAATTCAGGAAGCAATCGATAATTAGTCTTTGAAGACCACAAAAATATCATTTTAATTAAGAAGAGCATAGTTTAGCAAATCCCCTTCTATGTAATAATTGGTATGCAAACCTCTTCTTAGACATGATTCCACTTCCTCTTTATATCACACTATACTATGGAATTTGGTATAGTTTAATGATTAGAAGATACTCCTCTAGAGGTATTAAAAATAAGCTGAAAATACAGATAACAGCACAGAATATTTTGATCTTTAGCATGGCAATTGATGAGTTTAAATGTTTGTAAAAATATATTATTTAACATAGGGGATTTTACTTTCAACAAAGAGAGATCATCACAAGGAAAATCAACAAAGGTGTAGGTCATACTGAGGAGCTGGAAACTTGACCTTTGCAAGAAATAGAAACTTACGCTGATTGGAGAACACATAAATCCACAGCAAGAACTATGACTGGTCCTGCTGGGGTGGTGTGAGGTGGTGCCAGGACTTCATTGTCTCCTAAACAAATAGAAGGCTATGCAGCTTCTGCAATAAAGGAGTCCTTCACTGCTCACTCCTGGTCATGCTTACCTGACTCCCGATGCCTGGCTGGTGACTCCGCGTCCTTAATCCCCCATGGTGAAAGCCCCCAGGACCCACAAGTGCAACACAAAAGAATGTCAGAAATAAAGTGTACCTTAGAACAAATGAAACTAATTGACATCTTCAAGACAGTTCATTGAACAGTTACAAACATATGGAACATTTTCTAGGATAAATTAAATGATAGGGCACAAAACAAGTTGAAGGAAATGTTAAAAAACTGAAATCAAACTGAGAATCATTTATGATCCCAATGCAATAAAATTGAAGTCAATATAAGAAAAAAATTTGAAAAACTGTGCAAGTACATGTAAATAAACAAAATTGCTCTTAAACAAGCCAAGAATGCAAGAAGAAACTGTCGGGTCACACTGAAGCGGCTACAGGGGAGGAAGCAGATAAAAGATCCCTAGCAACCCACTGCGAGCACAAAGGGCCAGATGGCGGGCCAGAGGAGACCAATCAGGAGGACACCTGCTGACCCTGACTTCCACTTTGACCCACCTTTCCTGGGCAGGAACCCCCAATCCCTTCCCCCTGTATAAAAACCCTGAGCAGCCGAAGCCATTTTGCGACTTCTTCTGGCTCTCCACCCTCGCTTTCACCCCAGAGGGCTGGGATCTCGCCCGGGAGCGCAATTTCTAATAAAGCCTATCACTTCCATCTGGCTCTGGTTTAGCCATTTACTGGCCTTATTTATATTTCCATGGCAGTGAGCTCGTAATTTGGTCTGAACCCACTCCGCCGAGTTTACATTTGGTGCCGAAACCTGGGACAAAGTGTCCGGGGACCTTCCCCCACTCGGGTTCGGGTCCATTCCCTTCTCCAGAAGGACCAGAGATTGCGGCAGAGATTCCTGTGCTGCTCCATTCCTCTTAATCCAGCCCAAGAGAAGTAGGGTAAGTCCCTTTCCTTTTTCTTCCTTTTCCCGTGGTCATTTCAGCATTCCCCGCACCTCAGGGACTCTGTCTGTTGCGCGCGCCACAGACGCCCTGCCCGTTCCGTTTTGGGCTTCGGTAGGTCGTGAGAGACGTTTCACCCTTCTGAGCCCCCGTTTTTTCCGTTTTTAGACCCCCAGGGGATAAAAGACGTTTTATCTCCTGGCCCGTCTAACCTTACCTTGGTGTTCACGAGCGGAAAAGAGGGACACCTTTCTTCCACTCCGGTTCACCCCAGGGGACAGTCTGAAAGGCCATGGGAAATACTGGGACTACCCTGGACCCTAAAACCCCCCTGGGCTGTATTTGTCGTAATTTTAAAGAATTGGAACTTGCCAGAGACCTACGCCGCAAACGGTTGATTTTTTACTCCACGACCGTTTGGCCGCGGTACATTCTAGACAGTACTTCAAAATGGCCGCCGGAAGGCAAGCTCGATTTCCAAATTCTTACCAACCTGGAAAACCATTGCCGCCAGGCAGATAGATGGCAAGAAATTTTATATTTGAAAGCCTTTGGATTTTGCGCTCTCACCCTACTTTCTTTTCTATCTGTTCTACCTCCCAAGTCCTTCTGGCTCGGGATAATCCCAAAACTCTGCATCTTCCTGTCCCCTCCTCCACATTTTCGGATCCGCCGGAAATGCTTTCTGCTCCCTCCCCTCGTCTTCCGCTCTCTGCTCCCGCCCCCCATCTTCCGCTGCCTTACTTCCGCCCAACTTCTTCAGCTTCCTCTCCTTTTCTGGTTACTACAGGCCCTCCCCCTTCCGCTTCACGCACCCGCAGCGGAAACTACCCATGCATCTTCCCTGCCTGCAGCAGAGATCGCACATCCATCTGTCCCGCCGACATTTCCAGTAGTGGAGACTGCATATCCGCCTCTCCTGCCTGCAGAGTCAGCCACATGTTTGGCTCCATTGACTGCAATGGCAACCGAAAGCCCACCCCTTCCGGCGACGGAAAGCCCCCCCCCCACTAGCGCTCCTCTTCCACCATCTCCTCCCGCAATTCTACCCCTTCCTTCTGCGGCCACACCTCCTCCTCCTCCCAATCCTCCCCCAATCCCGCCTACTCTTCCTTCTGTGCTTCTGCTTTGGTTGCAGACTCTGCTGTCAGCGCGCACACACGGTCTCACAAGGACTTCACACTATCTACTCCCGAGTTCCTTTGCCCACTCCGGGAAGTGGCTGGTGCAGAGGGTATTGTGCGAGTCCATGTTCCATTTTCACTCCACGATCTTTCTCAGATTGAGGCACGTTTAGGATTTTTCTCTGCTGATTCTTCTACTTATATTAAGCAATTTAAATATCTTTCCCAAACTTATAGTCTCACCTGGCATGATGTTCATGTTATTTTTTCTTCCACACTCACTCCAGATGAACGAGCCCGTATCCAGCAGGCAGCAGAGGATGACGCTGATCAAGCTCATCTTACAGATATCACCCTGCCTACTGGTAGGCTGGCAGTGCCTTTAACTGACCCTGGCTGGAACTATCAAGATGGTCAACAGGGTCGCAGTCTCTGTGCCCGCATGCTTCAACATCTCATAGCTGGCATGCAGGCAGTCTCCAATAAGGTAGTAAATTTTGGTAAATTGAGGGAAGTTACCCAAAATCCAGATGAAAATCCTGCCTTATTCCTCAACCGCCTTACAGAGGCCCTTACCAGATATACAAAGGTAGACCCTGAATCTCCTTCTGGGGCTACAGTGCTAGCTACCCATTTCAATTCCCAATCGGCTCCTGATATAAGGAAAAAGCTCAAATGAGCTGAGGAGGGACCTCAAACTCCTATCCAAGACCTGGTAAGAATGGCCTTTAAGGTTTATAATGCCCGAAAGGAACAAGCTGAATTAGCTAAGCAGGCTAATCTACAGAAAAAGGTAACCCTCCAAACCCAAGCTATTGCGGCTGCCCTAAGGCCTATGGCTCTGGCTCCAGCTCCGGCACGAACTTCAAAGGGGAATCAGCTGTCCTCTCCGCCTGGGCCCTGCTTCAAGTGCGGATGCGAGGGTCACTGGGCTCGTAGGTGCCCAAACCCACGGCCTCCCACTAGGGCGTGTCCCATCTGCAAACAAGTGGGACATTGGAAGAGTGACTGCCCTATGGCTGGCCATTCTCTAGTGCCTCTACGCTGGGGTGTGGCCAACCAGACGGTCCCTTCCCCGGAACTATTGGGATTCGAAGAAGACTGAGGAACCCTGGACTCGAGGACCCCAATTACTCTCGACGAGCCTAGGGTCAAGCTACAGGTAGCGGGTAAATCCATAACTTTCCTTGTGGATACGGGGGCTACCTACTCTGTTTTGCCGGCTTACTCTGGGCCTTTATTCCCTTCCCAGGTTTCGGTTATGGGGATTGATGGAAAACCCTCCTTCCCAAACAGAACAGCTAAGCTAGCCTGTGCCCTAGAGGGACATCCTTTCACACATTCTTTCCTGGTTATTCCTTCCTGTCCAGTCCCCCTCCTAGGCAGGGATGTTCTCCAATTTTTGGGAGCGACCTTACAACTTCTTCCCAGGCATACTATTAGTACTCACCTTCTTCTACCTCTGTTTCTTACATTCTCCAGCTCTCCCACACCACCTACCTTACCATTACCTCCAGACTTGGTCGACCCCCAGGTCTGGGACACCTCCAAACCAGTCATAGCCTCCCACCATAAGCCAGTCCATATCCAACTAAAACCTCATATTAGGTTTCCTTCACGTCCTCAGTTCCCTAATTCCCCGTACCCACCGGGAAGGACTTAAACCCATCATAGATCAGTTACTTACTCAGGGACTCCTCATCCCTACTGACTCTCCCTGTAACACCCCCATATTGCCAGTACGTAAACCCTCAGGAGCTTATCGTTTAGTCCAGGACCTTCGCCTAATTAATGAGGCAGTCATTCCCATCCACCCAGTGGTTTCAAACCCTTACACTCTTTTCTCTCACATCCCCCCTTCAACCACTCACTTTACAGTCCTAGATCTCAAAGATGCGTTCTTTACAGTTCCTCTTCATCCTGACTCCTATTACCTGTTTGCCTTCACATGGGAGGATCCTGCATCCTTTAGGTCCCGGCAGCTGACATGGACAGTTTTACCCCAAGGCTTCCGGGACAGCCCCCATCTTTTTGGGTAAGCCCTAGCCCAAGATTTGGCTACTTGTGACTTAGGAGATAGCACACTCCTACAATATGTGGATGATCTCCTCCTATGTAGCCTGTCCCTCAAGGCCTCACAAACTCACACTGCCCAACTCCTTAACTTCCTTGGGTCTTGAGGCTATCGTGTCTCCCCAGCTAAGGCCCAGCTAACTACCTCTTTAGTCACGTTTTTGGGCATACTACTCACTCCTACCTCTAAGAGTCTTACGACGGACAGAATCCAAGCCCTCCGTGACTTACAGCCAGCAGAAACAGCAGACTACATTCTCTCCTTCCTTGGTTTGGCTGGCTTCTTCAGGCATTGGGTCCCTAACTTTGCGCTTCTTGCCAAGCCCCTAAATAATGCAGCAAAGGAGACTCCTCAAGGGCCCCTTACTTCCCCCAGGATGATAGCTAACTCTTTTTACAAACTCAGAGATGCCTCACATCATCCCCCACTCTTTCTCTCCCTAACCCTAACCGTCTTTCCACCTCTTCATGGATGAAAAACAGGGTATTGCTACTGGCCTTCTTGCTCAACCAATTGGACCTTCCTATAGACTGGTGGCATATCTCTCCAAGCAACTTGATTCTACAGTTCGTGGGAGGCTACCATGCCTCCAAGCACTGGCAGTAGCAGCTGAGCTAACCAAAGAAGCCCTAAAACTTACCCTACATCAACCAATAACTGTGTTTTCCACTCATCGACTGCAGGACCTTTTAAACCATAAATTCCTTCCACTCCTGAGCCCATCGCAGATCCAAGAATTTCATCTCCTCTTTATAGAAAACCCCACCATTACTCTGTGTTCTTCTTCTTCTCTCAACCCTGCTATACTTCTCCCACTATCCCCACCCCCTTCAACCATCACCCTTTCATGTCCACAGGTGCTGGAAGCCCTGCGCTCACCTCGTGAAGACCTGTTTGATTATCCACTCCCCTCACCTGACTTAACCATTTTTGTAGGTGGTAGTTCTGTGCTGAGTCCTGATGGGTGCCGCAAAGCTGCTTACGCAGCGGTCACTGCCACCTCAATCTTGGAAGCCAGCTGCCTTCCAGAAGGGACCACTTCCCAAAAGGCTGAACTCTTTGCTCTGACTAGGGCCCTAATTCTGTCTAAAGGTAAATGAGTCAACATCTACACTGATTCCAAATATGCCTTCTTAATTGCTCACTCACATTCAGCTATTTGGAAGGAGCGTGGATTCCTTACCACGAAGGGGTCACCAGTGGTCAATGCTTCCCTAATCTCTAAACTCTTGGAGGCACTTCAGCTGCCATGCCAAGTTGCCATTATACACTGCTGAGGACACCAGAACTCCTCAGACCCTGTAACCATGGGTAATAACAAGGCAGATTCTATAGCAAGGGAACTAACAACAAAGTCCTCAGCGACCCCCATTTTATTCTTATCTACAACTATCAAACCTAAATATTCTCCACAGGAACAGGAAGACCTAATAGCCCAAGATTTGGCTACTTGTGACTTAGTCATTGGTCCATAGTCATTTCGGAGATGATGGCTGGATTTTCCTTGGGGACCAGATTGTTCTTCCCAAGCAGCAAGCTTACAGCTTATTGATGGACATTCATAACTCCCTTCATATTGGCCCCAAGCCTCTTTTACAGTTTCTCCAACCCCTCTTTTACCTTCCAGGAATGAGAACCATTCTCCAGCAGATTCACTCCAATTGCCCAGTCTGCTCCTCTGTGTCCTCACAAGGGGGCATCAAACCCAAGCTCCCCACACATCAGATGAGAGGCCATCAGCCAGGCGAAGACTGGCAGATCGACTTCACCCACATGCCCAGACACAAAAAGCTCCGTTACTTACTTACCTTGGTTGATACTTTTTCAGGCTGCATAGAAGCCTTCCCCACCCCCAGGGAAACTGCTGACATCGTCACCTCCATCCTCATTGAGCAGATTATTCCCAGATTTGGACTTCCTGCATCCATCCAGTCAGACAATGGTCCAGCCTTCACCTCTCAGGTTGTTCAACTAGTCTCCAAAAACCTCAACATCACCTGGAGACTTCATATTCCCTACTGACCTCAATCCTCAGGTAAGGTGGAGAGGGCTAACGGCATTCTTAAGGATCACCTCACCAAGCTTGCCATTGAACTTAGACTTTCTTGGCCCAATCTCCTTCCATTGGCCCTTACCAGGATCCGGGCATCCCCCCAGAGCCCCCTTGGGCCTCAGCCCCTTCGAGCTGCTCTATGGGTGCCCCTTCCTTATCAACCAAAATTTCCCAATCACCCCTCCTCCCCTAGCATCTTACCTACCTTACCTCATGCTTTTGCACAAACTCCTAAGGGAACACGCAGACCACTACCTTCCAGCACCCTTCATAGCCTCATCTCCAGCTGGATTGCAAACCGAATCAGCCATCCTTCCTCTTCAGCCAGGCGACACAGTTCTACTTCGAGAACTACATCCTCAGTCTCTACAACCTCGGTGGACTAGACCCTACACCGTTATACTTACCACCCCAACAGCAGCCAAGCTTCTGGGTCATTCCCCTTGGTACCATGTTTCCCGCCTTAAGAAAGCATCCTTCCGGGATGCCCAGTCCTGGACTTCCACTGCGCTGGGACCCACCAAACTCAAAATTTCTCGCCAACCCCTTATTACTGCTACTACTCATTAATCTCTCTCAAGCCTCTATCCCAATCCACAGATGGCGTTTCTATGCCGAGGAAACATACCAGCTGGGTGAAGCCTCCTTCTCTAACATCATAGCAGAGAAGGACTGTTCCCCCACAGGATGTGACCGGGAACTCACCCTCGATCTCCAGGATTTTAAAACTATATCTGTCTCTTCTTGTTATGCCTGTATGGTTTGCTTCCTATAGGACCAATACCTGTCATACTGCAGAAAAGACCCCACCATATATGGAGGGTGCCCCTACAATAGCTGTAAAAGACATTTCCCTGATCCCAGTTGGGGATATGCAATAAGAATCAACATCAAGGACGCCTGGACCCCAAAATGGGCCTCGGGGGTTGATGGTAAAGTTTACACAGGGATAACAGCCAGTCGTCCTGAGGCTTCACTTAGAATCTGGAGAGTTTATATGCAGGTGGTTCCTCAGCTTCACCTAACCATCCAGGAGCAGGAAAAGGAAATCCAACGCCAGATCAATGCAGCTACTCACCCTAATGCTAATCCTTTCTCATGGCTCACTCTGATCCGTCAAGATCTTCAACTTCTCAATCTCTCCAGAGTTAATAACATCTCAGATTGTTTTCTTTGTGCAGGTTTGAACCAGACCCCGCTAACAGCTGTTCCCATGAGTACCCCCCTTAATACTTCCTAACAGCCTCAAAAAACCCCCTCTTCACCATTGGAGGGAGTTCCCCTTTACTACAACTTCTCAGAGAACTTTGCGTACTGTTACACTTCCTCTAACCTAGTACCTTGCAACTGAACCACACAGGTCTCTTCTCCCATGTTTGCTCCTCCAGGATTCTTTTTCTGGTGTAACGGTACTCTGACAAAAGAATTAGGTCTCAATATGCCCTTTGCTTTCTGTGTGCCTTCCACTCTGGTTCCTCAATTAACACTATATAGTGAAGCTGAATTAATCTGGCTTCTTCAAAATCCCATTCCTAGGGTGAAACGGGCTGTTTTCCTACCAGTGGTGGTTGGGCTCTCCTTGGCCTCTTCACTTGTGGCCTCTGGGTTAGGGGTAGGAGGACTCGGTTACGCAGTCATTGCCACCCAAAAGCTAGAACAACTCCAAGAGACGATAGAGGCATTGGCTGCCTCCCTGGCATCCCTACAGAGACAAATAACATCTGTTGCCCAAGTTTCTTTACAGAACCCCCGAGCCCTAGATCTTATGATAGGAGATAAAGGAGGAACATGCCTATTCTTGAAAGAAGAATGCTGTTATTACATCAATGAAACTGGACTCATAGAAAAAAACGTTGAAACTCTCCAACATCTGAGCGAAAAACTTAAGCAGCAACAATCGAGTGACCCCTGGCCAGGATGGCTAAACTCCACTCTTGCCAACTGGCTGACCCCCATCCTCACCCCTATATTTGTAATAGGCCTCCTACTAATGATTGCTCCCTGTCTTCTCAGGTTTGCCCAGAGCCGCATGAGTGAGGTTGCAAGAGTGACATACAACCAAATGCTCCTGCACCCTTATAGCCGCCTCCCCACGGACCCAGCACCCGAACCTTTTTTTCCCCACGACACCCCTTAACATGCAGGAAGTACCAGACAGACTCTGGCGCCCTATATCACCAAAAAGGTCGGGATGTTGGGTCACACTGAAGCGGCTATGGGGGAGGAAGCAGATAAAAGACCCCTAGCAACCCACTGCTAGCACAAAGGGCCAGATGGCGCACCAGAGGTGACCAATTAGGAGGATACCTGCTGACCCTGATGTCCACCTTGCCCACCTTTCCTGGGCAGGAACCCCCAGTCCCTTCCCCCTGTATAAAAACCCTGAGCAGCCGAAGCCATTTTGCGACTTCTTCTGGCTCTCCCACTCCGCGCTTTCACCCCGGAGGGCTGGGATCTCGCCCGGGAGCGCAATCTCTAATAAAGCCTATCACTTCCATCTGGCTCTGGTTTAGCCATTTACTGGCCTTATTTATATTTCCATGGCAGTGAGCTCGTAATTTGGTGTGAACCCACTCCACTGAGTTTACAGAAACCAAGAATGAAAATGAAAAATTTTTTGGAACTAATGAAAATAGATATATAGCATACCAAAACCTGTGAGATACAGCAAAACCAGGACTAAGAGGAAGTTTATTAACAATCAATACCCACATCTGAAAAAGCAGAGAAGTCTCACACAACCCACAACTGCATGTCAAAGGACTGAAAATACAAAAATAAATTGAACTCAAACTCATTGGTAGAAGGAAAGAAATAAAAAAGATTATGAATAAAATGAATGAATAAAAGAGAGACCCTGTCATCAAAAAAAAAAAAAAAAAAAAAAAAAGAAAAAAAAAAAGACAGACCCAGAAAAAAAAAAAAAAAAAAAAAATATAAAACGTGAATAAAACAAAGACCTGGATGTTTTTAAATTAACTAATTAATTTTTTGCAACACACATGCTTGTTTACAAAACATACAAGGACTGGAAAATTCAACAATAAGCAAATAATGCAATTAAAAATTAACAAAGCATATAAACAGGTATTTCAATGAAGAGGATAATTAAATGGTAAATAAGCATGAAAAAATACCCAGCATTACTTTTTGTTAGAGAATTTCACATTAAAACGATAATGGGATACCTAAGAGAATGCCTATAGTTATGTATATATAACCATGTATATGTATATGCATATATACATATATATACACATATTTATATGTATATGCATATACATATACATATTATATATTGTTTTTTAGTTGCAAAATAAAAAGTGTTAACAAAACAATAAAATAAATCCATTGCTGTGTACCATATGATAAATTAGAGAATGAACAATAGCAAAAAAAGCATTCCAGCAATCTTCTCTGAGCCTGGCAGGACTACTCAACTCATTTTCCCAAATATTGCATCATTGAATCTACCATTTATCGAATTTTCCAGTAATCTCTATGTCAGGTGTTCTTTTTTTCCAACATTACCAACAATTAATTTAAATATAAATAATCTAGATATTCGAATTAAAAGTTATACATGTTCAACATGATTAAAAAGCAAACAATAACTATATGTTCTATACAATATCATACTTTAAATATCAATATTCCAATAGGTTCAAGCAAAAGAAGGGGAAAATAAGCATGAGAAATTTGAAGTGGAGCTATTAATATAAAATAAATTTCAAGAAAAAGTATTTTCAGAGATAAAGGGGAACATTTAATAACCACAATAGGTTAACTTCTTAAAGAAAAGATAATAATCCTATATGTGTATGCACTTAATAACAAAATTCAAAATACATGAAGTAAAAATTAATAAAACTAGAAAGACAAATCTACAATCATATTTGGAGTTTTTAAGCCCTTCACTTTGCTGGAAGTAGTAATAACATAAAAGGCCTAAGAACATTTTCAGCCACCTTGACTTATTTGTTATTTATGCAGAACTATACACACAAATTGCAAGTAGAAAATTAATAATAGACTATATTTTTTCATAAAATTAGCTTTGAGGAATTCAAAAATTTGATACACAGACTGTGTTTCCTGCATGATTTATTACATTAGAAACCAATCACCTTGAGATATATAGAACCCCACTCCCACATCTCAACTACTTCAAAATTAAATGACACACTTGTAAATATCTCATAGATCAAAGAAGAAAACACAAGAAAAGTAAATTAGAAGTGCATTGAACTGATAATAAAAGCTTAAAATATCAGAATATCTGGGATGAAATAATACTCATTTGCACACTTATAACAAAGTATTTGTATCAGAAAGAAGCTGGATTAGCAATTAAATCATTTTCAAATTAGATAGTAGGAAGGAAAAATAAAGGTAGGAACAGAAATTTGTGAAATAGAAAAAAAATGATACAGCTAAAAGTTGATAAAAATCTAACAATTCTAATCAAGAAAAAAGTAGGAAAAATTATCAATTGAAGGGAGCTATCAAAACATTCCAACAGATGCCAAAAATGTATTAAGGTAATACTACAATTGTATAATTACAATAATATAGCTTACATAACTTGGTCTATTTTGGAGGATAGAAACCCCTGCTTTTTTACAGGATCCATGTGAGTGACGTGTTTTTTCCCATCCTTTCAGCTTCAGTTTGTGGATGTCTTTGCCTATGAAGTGACTCTGTTGGAGACAGGATATTGCTGGGACTTGTTTTTTAATCCAATCTGCCAGTCTATGTCTTTTGATCAATGAGTTTAGGCTATTAATGTTCAAGGTTATTATTGAGATGTGATTTGTGTTTCTGTTCATTTTGGCTTATTTCAAGTTTTTAATTTGAATTAGTTTCTCCTTGTATTGACTATTCCTTTAGAGTCATTCCTCCCTTCTCTGGTTTTCACTTCTTTGTTTCATTTCATCTCATGGAATATTTTGTTGAGAATATTCTGAAGTGCAGGCTTTCTGGTTGCAAATTCTTTTAATGTTTATTTATCATTGAAGTTTTATTCTTTTTCATCTTCAAATCTGAAGTTTATTTTTAATGGATATAGGATTTTTGATTGTTATCCAGTTTTCTCAGGGTTTGGGGTATGTTATTCCAGGACATCCTACCTTTTGAAGGTCTGGGTTGAGAAATCAGCTGAGATCAAAATTGGTTTCCCCCTATATGTAATCCAATATTTTTCCCTGTAGCCTTTTAAATTTTATCCTTATTCTGTATTCTAGGCATTTTCATTATAATGTTCCTTGATGTAGGTCTGTTGTAATTTTTCACTTTGGGGAAATATAAGCCTCTTGTATTTGATTTTCCATTTCATTCTTTAGCTTTGGGAAATTATCTGATATTATTTACTTGAAAATATTGTGTGTTCCTTTGGTTTGTATCTCCATGCCTTAATCTATTCTTGTAAATCTGAAATTTGATCTCTTCATGCTATTCCATACTTCTTGGAAGTTCTGTTCATGATTTCTGAACATCTTCTCTTCATGGTCAACTCTATTTTCAAGGTTATATATTTTGTCTTTATTGCCTGAGGTTCTGTCTTTCAAGGGGTCCAGTCTCATTGATGCATTCTATTGAGTTTTTAATTTGGTTTATCATTTCTTTCATTTCAAGGATTTTTTTTCAGAATCTCTCTTTATTGAAGTGATCTTTTGCTACCTATATTTGCTCTCCTACATGGTTCTTTACTTCACAGTTTAACTATGTACATTCTAAACTCCTCTAACATTCCTTCCACTGTGGTAATGATGGATTCTGTTATTAGAGTATTTTGGTTTGCGTTGAGTGATTTGTTCCCTTACTTTTTCATATTGTTTGTGTGTATAGATCTGAGGCAGTAGAATTTCTACCATGTGGACTTACAGTGTCCCTGAAGTTTTCCAGCACTTCACTGTTTAGGTGGACACAAATAATAAGAATAACCAATGCAAACAATTTACACCATTAAACCAAACACTTCCTATTACAACATCTACATTATTAATTTTCACAATAAACAGAAATGATATTATCAGTTATGCCTATAATAAAAACAGAAAGTTTGCAAAAGTGTTTACATTTTCAAATGATGAACAGGATGAGAACAGAAGCGATACAGTATGTGATGATTATGAGGAAGGAGGAGAGAAAACATAAGAGAATAAAGAATCAAAGGGAGAATAATAGAGATTGGCTGCAGCAGAAGAAAAGAAAGAATCAAGGGAAACAGATGGGTAGGAGAAAAAATATACATAAGAAAAATTTAAATTAAAAAATTAAACATAAAAATAAAAAATGCAAAACAGAATTAAGATATACTAATCAAACATTCTAGTTTTAAAAAATTATCTATGTAAAATATTGACTTCAAAAATGCTAGAGATGAGAAGAAGAAAAAAATAGGAAACTGTATAAATGTCCATGTATCATTAAGGTCAAAATTAAACAGTGAAAAAGAATTTTGAAAAGTCTTGATGAAAACTTAAAGAATTCTTTCCATTGGAGTTCAAAATAGTCTCAGTCTCTCTTCTCAGTAATTTCAGGTGGAATCTTCTACAGTGTGTTGCTCAACCTTCTGTATTGCTGGAATGAGATAGGTAATCTTATAGGCAGAATTCTTGGAGGGAGAATTTAATTTTAGGCAGACTCTAGGCTCTTTGTTGAATGCCAATTGGTCTGGAGATTTTAAATCGGTGCACCTTCATCGCCCAGTACTTGCTGAAGACTTGAATCTTTTAAAAGATAAAATAGATAAACCCTTAGCTAGACTAACCAAGTAAAGAAAGCAAGAACCTAAGTAATATTAAAAAGGGAGAGACTACAAATGTCAGCAATGGAATAGAAATTATTATAAACAAATACCTGCTGAAAAATTTGAAAACATAAAATAAAGTGACAAATTTCTGGACAAATATCATTACCAAGATTAAACCATGAAGAAAGAGAAAACCTGAAAGACCAATAAAAAGTAAAGATATTGAATCAATAATAAATCTCCGATCAAAGAAAATTCTAGGACCAAATGGCCTCACTGGAGAATTCTAACAAACATTTAAAGAACTAGCACCAATTCTTCACAACTTATTCCAAAATACTGAAGAGAATGGAAATCTTCCAAAATCATTCTATGAGAGCAGCACTATCATCATATTAAAACTGGACAAGGACATGGAAATGTTCATGATCAATTTAGATGTAAAAAGTCCTCACAAAATACTTGCAAACCATATCCAATGACACATTAAAAAACAAAAAGGAAGGGAGGGGTGGGGTCCGGGTGGGGGGGTAATAATAACAGAATGTGTGACAGACATCATTACCCTGTGTACATGTGTGAATGCACAGATGGTGTGACTCTACTTTGTGTACAAGCAGAGAAACAATAACTGTACTCCATTTGTGTTCAATGAATCAAAATTAAATAAATTTTTAAAAAATTCAACAAACAATAATAAATGCTGGAGAGGATGTGGAGACAAAGGAGCCCTTTTACACTGTTGGTAGGATAGTGAATTAGCATAACTACTATGGAAAGAATATGGAGGTTCCTCAAAAGACTAGGCATGGAACAACAGTATGACCCAGCTATACCACTCCTCAATATTTACCCTAAAGAATCAAAGTCAGCATACTATAATGATACAAGCACCCCCATATTTTTAACAGCCCAATCGACAATAGCCAAATTATGGAACCACTCTAGATGACCAACTATAGAAGAATGGTCATATATATGGTATATATACACAATGGAGTATTAACAAGTCAGAAAGAAAAAAATGAAATTTTATCATTTGCAGGAAAATGCATGGTATTGAGCCCACTATGTTAAGCAAAATAGGGCAAAGTCAGAAAGTCAAAGGTGATATGTTTTTCCTAATGTGTGGAAGCTAGAGAGGAGAAAATAAGAGTGAGGGATGATCAAATGAAAAGTAAAGGGTGAGAAGTATAATAGAGGAATGGAACCAGAGGATGGTATGAAGGGAGGGAGGGAGCAAACCCTATTGAGGGATATTGGCTAAATTATTATTGTTATATTGTGTGCATGTACTAATACGTGATAACAAATACTGCCATTTTGTAAGACTATAATTCACCAATAAAAAAGAAAATAAATCATTCACCACAATTGATTGGGTCCCAAGCATTCAAATTGGTTCAATATTTGCAAATCAATAAATGTAAACCACTATATAAACAGAATGAAGGACAAAAAATATGATTATCTCATCAGAGGTAGCAAAGAAATGATAAAATTCAACATCATGTTATGATAAAAATGCTGAACAAATAAGGTATGAAGAAACCCTATTTCAAAATAATAAAGGCTGTATTTGATTGGAGAAAAACTATAAGATTAGTCTCTACCCTGTGGAACAAGACACAGACACTCTTTTTTATCACTTTTAATCAGCATGGGACTGGGTGTCCTAGCTATCACTCAGGCAATAGAAGAGATAAACGGCACCCATTTTGGAAAAGAGTAAATCAAATTATTTGCTACTGATATAAACTTATATATAAAATACTCCAAAGACTCTGCAATAATAAAACTTAAAATTAACAATGGGCAACAGACTTACATAAACATTTGTCAAAAGGTTATATGGAAATGGCCAACTGGTATATAAAAAAATCATCACTATTCATCAGGGAAATCCAAAGGCACAATGAGGCATCACCTGACTCCAGTAAGAATGGCTTAATCAAAAAGACCAAAGCTAACAATGCTGGCAAGATGTGGAGAAAGTAAAACCTTGCATACCATTGGATGAAATTATAAATTAGTATGACAATTATGGAAATAATGATGGAGATTCCATGAAAAATTAAAAATAGAAACAGCATGTAATCGAGCAATCCCTTGTTGCAAATATATGTAAGGAAATGAAATGAACAACAAAGAGGAGTCTCCATTCCCATGTTCATTGCAACCCAGAAACGGAAACAACATTGGTGTCCATCAACTGAGGAATGGATAAGGAAAATGTGGTACTTATTCACAGTGACATACCATTCAGCCATAAAAAAGAATAAAATCCCACCATATGTGACAATACAAACAGAACCAAAGATCATTATGTTAAGTGAAATAAGCCAGGCATAGAAAATATGCATTGCATGATCTTGCTCAGATGTAGAATCTAAGAATGTCAATCTCAGAAGTTGAGAATAGAAGAGTGGTTATCAGAAGATGGTGGAGGTAAAAGGGAGTGAAGGATAGGAATAAGTTTGTATCATCAATGGTATGAAGTAGCAGTTACGAGAAAGAATTTCTATTGTTCTAAACTACTCAATAGTTCAAAAAGCTGAAATCAACAATTTTCAGTGTTTTCTCCATAAATATATAAATATCTGAAGTGATCAATAGGCTTACTTTAATTAAGACATTACACAGTGTACACAGGTATCAAACAGCACATTAATTTACATAAATTTTATGTTTCATGAGTTGGCAAAATGTAAATTAAATAATTATTCTAAAAAGTAGTCTAAAAAGTAATCTAGAGCCCTCACCCACAGGGAGGAGAGGAGAGCTGGGAAGAAAGAGGCTATGCTGCAGTCCCCATGGCTCCCCATTCTGTCCTCCATCTTGGGACACTGCAGATGCTGCCATATCCTCCACACACACATGGTAACCTCCACCCTTGGACATCAGACAGGGCATGGAGGCAATTGGATGGCACAGGAACACCACCACACTGCTGCATACCCAAACAGGTTGCTGAAAACCACTGCACAGCCCACCCTTGCAGCCCCATCTCTGAAAGTGGTCACTTCCATCCTAGTTCAACTTCACCATCCTCTTGGGCTACCATTGTTGGTGCCACTGCAGCTCCATTCTGGGACACTGGCCAGAGATTAGAAGACCAATATCAAGGTACCTACAGGTTAGCAGCCACTGTCACTACCAACTAGGGACATGGCTGCTTCCATCGAGGGGTTCCCTACATGCTTGATTACACCTGAGAGTCCCTTTCTCTCTCTCCTGCTAGCAATCAACTCCTACTGATTCCTCTTTCACACTTCTTATGATCTAATACCTCTATATTCCCACCTCCTACCTCATAAACATCACACCCTACAAAGCTCCCCATTCTCTTTTTGTCCAATATTGGAAACCATAGACACTATTGCAAATTTACTGTTTATATTGTATATAAGAATCAAATACATCAGTTCTGTTTATTGTGACAAAACTATAACTGTTTTAATAGGGGCTAATTGATTTAAAGCTTTATATTATTTGCATTGGGTATTATTAATATTTATCTCCCCCTTAAAAGTGAAGTATTGGAAACCTACAGGAATACTATAAACCTCTATATTGGAAACTATAATACCAGATCCAGAGTGCTAGAGGAGAAGACACATAAATAACATGAAAAAACAAGGGAAGAAGGTGCCCCAAACAAATCAAGATGCCACAGTAAAAGAATTCATAGCACAGTAGAAAAAATATCAGAGGAATTCAGAATGTACATAATTAAAAAGAGAGTTGTGAAGTAAAGGAAGCAATAAGAGAGCAAATGCAGGCAACAAAAGATCACTTCAATAAAGAGCAACCAGAGCAAATGCAGGAAGCAAAAGTTTACTTCAATAAAGAGATAGAGATACTGAAAAAAAATAACAGAAAACCTTGAAATGAAGGAAACAATAAACCGAATTAGAAACTCAATAGAAAACATCACCAGAAGACTAGATCACTTGGAAGAGAGAACCTCAGACAATGGAGACAAAATATATAATCTTGAAAGTAAAGTTGATCATACAATGAAGACGGTAAGGAATTATGAAAAGAACTTTCAAGAAATATGGGATAACATGAAAAGACCAAATTTAAGAATTATCAGGATAGGAGGCACAGAGGAACAAATCAAAGGAATGCACAATCTTTTCAACAAAATAATATCAGAAAATTTTCCAAATCTGAAGAATGAAATGGAATATCAAATAAAAGTCTTATAGAATAATAAAGTACAAAATTAAAACAGATTCACAACAAGGCACTTTATAATGGAAATGTCCAATATACAAAGTATCGAATCTTAAAGGCCACAAGAGAAAAGTATCAGATTACATACAGGGGAAAATCAAATCAGATCTCAGCAGACTTTTCATCCCAGACCCTAAAAGCTAGGAGGTCTTGGAACAACATATATCAACCTTTGAAAGATAATGCATGCCATTCAAAAATCTTATATACAGCAAAATTAAGCTTCACATTTGATGATGAAATAAAAAACTTCCATGATAAAAAAAAAAAAGAATTTACAACTAGAAAGCCTGCATTATAGAACATTCTCAGCAAAATATTCCATGAGGGAGAAATGAAAAACAACAATGAAAATCAGCAAAGGGTGGAAGTACACTAAAGGAAAAGCCAATCAAAGAGGATGCCAACTCAAGTTAAAAATAAAAAATAAACTAAAATGACTGTGAATACAAATCATAACTCATTAATAACCCTGAGTGTTAATGGTCTAACTCATTAATCAAAAGACATGACTGGCAGATTGGATTTTTAAAAAGACCTAACAATATGCTGCCTTCAAGAGAACTATCTCATAGGAGAAAACATCCACAAACTGAGAGTGAAAGGATGGGAAAAAACATCACTCTCATGGTCTGCATAAAAAAGCAGGGGTTCCCAACCTCTTATCAGATAAAGTAGACTTCAAGTCAAAGTTAATCAGAAGAGGTAAAAAAGGACATTTCATACTGCTTAAGGGAATCATATATCAACAAGACATAACAATTCTAAACATTTATGTCCCAAACAATGGAGCATCTATGTACATTAAGCAAACCTTTCTTGATTTCAGGAATCAAATAGACCACAATACAATAATACTGGGTGACTTTAACACAACTCTGTCACCATTGGATAAATCTTCCAAACAAAAACTAAACAAAGAAACTATAACACTCAATAATAACTCAATCAATAACTTAGACTTAACCTATTTATATAGAATATTCCATTGATCAGCAAGTGAATATACTTTTTTCTCAGAAGAACATGGATTCACCTCTAAAGTAGACCATGTTATGCCACAAGCAACGCTTAGCAAATACAAAAAAATAAAGATAATACCCTTCATTCTATCAGATCATAATGGAATGAAACTAGAAATCAGTGATAAAATAAAAGTTGGAAGTTACTCCAACACCTGGAGACTAAATAATACACTATTGGATGATGTATGGATAACAGAAGACATTAAGGAGGAGATTAAAAAATTCTTAGAGGTAAATGAGAATACCGATACAACATATCAAAATCTCTGGAACACTATGAAGGCAATGCTAAGAAGAAAGTTCATTGCATTGAACTGATTCACTAAAAGAATAAAAAGTCAACAAATAAATGACCTAATATTACATCTCAGAGTCCTAGAAAAAGAAGGGCAAACCAACACCAAAAGTGTTAAGAAGACAGGAAATGATTAAAATGAGAGCTGAAATTAATGAAATAGAAGCAAAAGAAATAATTGAGAAAATGGACAAAAATGTTGGTTCTTTTAAAATAATAAATAAAATTGATAAACCCCTAGCCACACTAATGAAGACAAGGAAAGAGAAAACTCAAATTACTAAATTTCCTGATAAAAAATGAAATATCACAATGGACACAGCAGAAATACAGAAGATAATTTGAAAATATTTTGAAAATTTGTACTCCAACACAACAGAAAATCTTGATACATTGACAAATTTCTAGAGGTATATGACCTAACCAAACTGAATCAGGAGGACACACACAACTTAAGCAGAAAAATATAAAATAATGAAATAGAAAATGCCATCATAAGTCTACCAACCAAAAAAGCCCAGGACCCAATGGATTCTTAGCTGAGTTCCATAAGACCTTCAAAGAAGAATTAATACCAATACTCCTCAAAGTATTCCATGAAATAGAAAAGGAGGGAACCCTTCCAAATTCATTCTATGAAGCTAGTACCACTCTGATACCAAAATCAGACAAATCAGACAATCAGACATCTAGAAAAGAAAACTTTAGACCAATATCTCTGATGAATATAGATGCAAAAATTCTTCATAAAATTTTGGCAAATCACATACAAAAACATATTAAAAAGAAAGTGCATCATTATCGAGTGGGGTTCATCCCAGGGATGCAAGGTTTGTTCACCACATGGAAACCAATAAATGATGCATCACATCAATAGAGTTAAAGATAAGAATCATATGATTATCTGAATAGATGCAGAAAAGACATTTGACCAAATACAGAGCCCCTTTATGTTCAAAATACTAGAAAAAATGGGAATAGTAGGAACATACCTCAACATTGTAAAAGTTATCAATACTAAGCCAAAGGCCAACATCATTCTAAATAGAGAGCAATTGAAAACATTCCCTTCTAAAAACTGGAACAAGACAGGGATGCCCTCTTTCACCACTTCTATTCAACATAGTCCTTGAAACTCTAGCCAGAGCTATTATACAGATGAAAAAAATTAAAGGGATATGAACAGGAAAAGAACTCAAAATACCCTCATTTGCCAACAACATGATTCTATATTTAGAGGATCCAAAAAATTCCACCAGAAAATTTCTAGAACTCATAAGTGAATTAAACAATGTATCAGGATATAAAATCAACACCCATAAGTCTAGTGCATTTCTATATATATATCAATGATGAATCATCTGAAAGAGAAATTAGGAAAACTACCCCATTCACAATAGCCCCCCCCCAAAAAAATAAAATACTTGGGAATCAATCTTACAAAAGAGGTGAAAGACTTTTACAATGAAAATTACAGAACACTAAAAAAGAAAGAAATTAAAGAAAAGATGGAAAAATCTCCCATGTTCTTGGATAGACAGAATTAATACTGGCAAAATGATCACACTACCAAAAGTGTAATACAGATTCAATGCAAATCTAATAAATTCCCAATTTCTTTCCTCATGGAAATAGAGAAAGGAATTACAAAATTCATTTGAAGAAATAGACCCAGAGTAGCCAAAGCAATACTTAGCAAAAAGAGTGAAGCAGAAAATTTTTTTTACAGCTTCCCTGGCAGAGAGTGACCATCTGCAGCTGCCTGAATCCTCAGAGCTGAGCTCTGGTCTTCTGGCGTCATTGTGCAGCGGCTCCTGGACAGATCTGGCCTAGAGCGGCTGGAATCGCCAGCTCCAGCGGGGAGCTTAGGCCCTTCGGCACCATTTTACAGCGTCCCCAGGAGAGATCAACCACCTGCCACTGCCTGAGCTCCCAGCAAGGAGTTCAGGCCTGCCTGGGCTCTCAAGCCCAGTGTTTCTATCACAGAGCACAGTTCTGTGCCCCCACCCCAACTTGATCTAGTGCCCAGGTCCACGCCCTGGCCCAGAGTCTAGCACCTGTGCTGCATCTGATCTTCTATCAACACAAGGCTGCCTCTGCCCAGAAGCATTGATCATTCCAAACCTGGAGGTAGTGGGACAGCACCCTTCTTGGGTCACCACTTGATCAAGCACCTCTCAAACATCAGGTCATTGAAAAATAAGAGGTTTGAACTCTACAGTATATTTTTATTGCAGAACATTTTTTAAATTAATTGTAATACTATGATTATTTCTAATATATCCACTATATTCCTACCTTTTTCTTTTATTATTATGATTATCACTCTATCTCCCTCTTATATATCCATTTCCTTGGAGAATCTCTTTTTCCTCACACTAACAACCTATTTCTTTTAATTCCACTTCCACTATTCATATGACATAGTATATCTATAGTCTCACTTCTTATCTCATTAATGTTTTGTCCAATACCCCTCCTCATTCTCACTGTCCAACATTAGGATTTGCAGTCCTTATTGCAAACCTACTGGTTATGCTGTAGACATTAATTTGAACTCATCTCTGTTTATTAAGACAACACTGTTCATATCTTAATAGGGACTATTCAGATTAAGGACACATATTGTTTATATGGTGTGCTGCCAATATTGATCTCTCAATTCAAGGGGAGGTATTGAAAATAGGCAGGAACCCTGTAAGTCCTTAAGGGGAAACTGCAATACCTAGGATTCACACTACTAGAGGGGAAGATACACTAGCAACATGAGAAAACATGGGAAGAAAACATCCCAAACAAACCCAGATACTATACCAAAGGAACCCAAAGACAACATTGCAGAAGCATTGTCAGAAAGGGAGCTGTACATAATTAAAATGATCCGAGAAGTGAACGAGGAGTCAAGAGAGCAAATGTAGGTAATGCTAAAAGAGCAACTGCAGGCAGCAAAAGATCATTTCAATAAAGAGATAGAGATTCTGAAAAAAAGAAGAAGAAGAAGAAGAAGAAATCCTTGAAATAAAGTTTACAATAAACCAAGTTAAAAACTCAATAGAAAGCTTAACCAACAGGCTGAATCACTTGGAAGACAGAACCTCAGACAACGAAGACAAAATATTTAATCTTGGAAACAAACACAACCAGACAGAGAGGATGGTAAGAAGTCATGAGAAGAACCTCCAGGAGTTATGGGACATCATGAAAAGACTAAATTTAAGAGTTACTGGGATTGAGGAAGGCACAGAGACACAAATCAAAGGAATGAACAATCTGTTCAATGAAACGATATCAGAAAATTTCCCAAATCTGATGAATGAAATGGAAAATCAAATTCAAGAGGCTTATAGGACACCAAATGCACAAAATCACAACAGATCCACACCCAGGCACATTATAATGAAAATACCTGACATACAAAAAAAAAGATAGAATTTTAAAGGCTGAAAGAGAAAAACATTAGATAACAAAAAGGGGGAAACCAATGTGAATATCAGCAGATTTCTCAGCCCAGAACCTAAAAGCAAGAAGGGCCTGAAACAATATATTCCAAGCACGGAAAGAAAATGGATGCCAACCAAGAATCTTATATCCAGCAAAACTTACCCTCAGATTTGAAGATGAAATAAAATCATTCCATGGTAAACACAAGCTAAAAGAATTCACAAATAGAAAGGCTGCCCAACAGAAAATCCTCAGCAAAATATTCCAAGAGGAAGATATGAGAAACAACAATGTAAGTCAGCAAAGGGAGGAATTACCCTAAAGGAACAGTCAATTAAAGGAAAAACCAAGTAATATTAAAATC
>JAJEJO010001090.1:653-54861 GCA_020662805.1 Glaucomys volans
TTTTTTTTTTCTTTACCTTCAAAGTTAGAAAAAAAAATTGTCTTATAAAGTATATTTCCTGTGTGTTTAAGAAGGACAAATGTTGGGACACCATGGTGCACATGGCTACCTGTCTTTGTTGCTTCGCCTCATTCAAAAAATTAAGCAACAAAAACATTTAAATATTAAGCGGCTCAAGCATCTGAGGACCCAGTCTTCAGACGCTGAAGAATCTCTGCTGCTGTGAATCTGCGGGTGAGACCCAAGTTCTCGCACCCTTGCCTCTGGGTGCAAGGAGGTGAGATTTCTGAAAAGCAGCCCCACCTGCCTTACTCCACACGGCCCCTGCCTTCATCCAGCCTTCATGTTCTACCCTGCCTACTAGGCATTGTGCCAGAACTTCACTTGAACTGTGTCACCTAACTCTCACCAAGCTCTGTGAGCTCCAGGCGAGTATTCCTATTTTGCAGATGAGAAAACCAGATGGAGTAGCCAGCATGGGGACCCAGGTGCCGATCCCAACTCCAACACCACCTGTGGCTGCCTCTCCTGCCAATCCTCTGCTGGCCCCTATGCCCAGGACCCAGCCCAGCCAGTCCCTCCCATAACAACCCACAGGCTCTGCTGCGGAGAGGCTCAGAGTTTCAGGCCAGGGACAGGAAGGGGTAGACACTGCCCCTTCAGTGGTTCCCTGGGCTCTTCTGGTCCAGGCTTCGGAGCTCTGCCGCATGCGCAGAACACCTGGTCTGCATCTGGAGATGCCCACCCTCAATCAGAAAGCCCTCGAATGTGAAGGGGCCTCCTTCTCAGCAAGGTGAGCGTCAGGGAAGTGGAGACTCGCAGATGAGCGGATCTGACAGAGCTGCTCGGTGAGCATTGTGACTCGAGATTGTGGAGTTGGGGGTAATTGGGGCCAAGTGAGTGGCAGGGGGGAAGCTTTCTTCCCTACTCGCTCTTCTCAGCTCCCTTCCTGAAAATGAGTTCTGCTCAATTTGATGGAGAAACAAAATCAAGAAATCATATTAGCTAATTCTGTGGCCGTAAAGTGTCATAGCGTTTCTACGCGGGCACTCAATTTATTTGTGTCAAAGGTTGGATCAGATAAGCTCTAGATACCTTTGAGCTGGAAAATAAAAATGCAAAAAGCTACTGTGTTTTATTAGCACCTGTGTGGATTCTTCTGGTCAGAGTCCTTGCCAATGTCTTACAAATAAAGGTTCTACAACTTTTAGTTCCTTGTTAACAAAACAAAACAAAACAAAACACCTAAAACCTTTCAATGTAAAAGCAATTAGTAAATGTAGAGTTGTCACCTTTATGCTGCAATTTTACATAAGCTTGGACAGCCACATGGCTGACTTCAAAGTACCCTCCCTACCTTCCTGCCTCCCCCATCTCCTTGGTCTCACTGCCTCCTGCCTTGGTTTCCCCACTACCTGGCATGTAAAGGGCCTCTTTGTGCCTGAGATGTTGGAGCTTGACAATGCACAGTGAAGGTCCTCTCAGCTCCCTGAACAGGCAATTTTATAGATTTCTACTTTCTTAAATTTTCTAAGTTTAATGTCTCTTTTTAACTCTGGTTTCCAATGTTGGGGGAATTTTGTGCTTCGGGAGCTGGGACAAGCAAACAATGGAGACACAGGGGTTTTGAAGCAAGTTAGACCATGAATTAGGTCTGCTAATTAGAAACAGAGGGTTATGGAACCATTGAGGAAAGATGTAAAAGGCTTTGCTAGAGAAAGTGGAGAGGAGAGAGGGAAAAATAATTTCATCTGCAACATAGTGGTTTTGCAAGAACATGTAAAAAAGGGAGCAGAGATGAGGTGCCTCAAGAATCAAGTTGGTCAGTTAGGATCCTAAAGGAAATCCTACCGTTTCAGTTTGGGATTAGGGAGGATCACTGAGGCAGCAGGAGGAATCCAGCCCCGCTTCTGCTCCATCCTGCTCCCAGGCCTCTCCCCTTTGATAAGAATCAGATTGGCAGCCTGCTATCCTGCTCTGTGAGTCGCCTGGAATGCAGGTGGATCAGCGCTCTGCACCACTGAGACAAAATCAGCAATGTGAGTTTTGATTTGCATCCACTCAAGAAAACAGCCCTGTGTGGTGGCATTTTCTAGCTGTCACTCGCTGGAATAAGCTCCAGGGGCAAGCGCTTGAGAACCGGGTGAATCTCCATCCTGGGGCCATGCCACCTGACCCCCCAAGCCCTTTGTTGGCTGCACCCATCTTTGGGTTTGCAGGACCAGAGGGTACACCTGGGAGTTCTCCTTCATTCTCCATAGAATAAAACAAATTCTCTTATAATATCAAAAAACAAGCTTCTGCTATCAAGTGGCTCCCTTCAGGAACTTCCCACTATTCTTCAGAAATTGCTGGCCTCAGAATCGGTGACACCGTGTGTGTCATGCTCTGAGCCTCCGCAGGGCTTCTGGACTTCAGTGCCCATCCCCATTTCTTATTTTGCTCGCTTTCTACAGACTCTGTGAGACCAGCAGCAGAGACCCGGAGTCAGGCAGGAGAAAGTGGCACCGAGTCACAAGGAATCGGAACAGCCAGGCCAAGAGGGCCTTTCTCATTCTGTGCATTGCCTTTCCTGCTTCTTCCACACTCTCGAGTCCTCTGTTCTTTTTGTCTGTTACTAAGATTTTTCAAAGCCTCAGTCATTCTGTCCTCATGACGGAGGCTTCAGAACTGAGTTATCTCCCGTGCACAATACACACAGGAATCTAGACATTCTATGGCTCTTCGAGACCTTTTAATTGGGCTCTATCATTATATACCCAATTTGGAAGTCATATTCCCAATTAGTATGTTTTCCAAGGTCAACAGGCCCTGGTGGTCTTGTAGCCAGACCAGCATCTTCCAGGCGCCGAGAGCTTGTCTAGGAGCAGGACTGGGTGAGCCAAGGCCACTGAGGCTTGCTCCTGAGGAAGCAGACGGTCATCTGCCCAAGGAGAACCTTTTTCTTTTTTCCCTTTAATTCAGAAGCATGAAGACTGCAAAATTTCTGAGATATTTCATTTTTCTAAACTGAAACTGCACACCAAGTTAAGCATTGTGGCATTTAAAATATAAAAGCGGCTTAAAGAAAGAAACGCAAATGTGCACTCCACACGTGATGCCCGTCCTGGTGATTCAACTACACACCTTCGGCGGTGCCTGTGACTCTCCCTACGCTGGTGTGCAGGATGGCGTGGATGGAGTGGGTCACAGCAGGGCTGGTGAAGCTGTCCTCCCTCTCACCCTCTGCATGTGCTCTGACACTCCACCCGGAGGGCATCTTACCAGCTGCTACTCATGTCTACTATGGTCACGCCGGTCCTCAGTTTCCTATCTCTAGCAGACACTGCCCTCCTCCCCACCCCTGGGGCTGCTCCTGCTCTGATGTTCCACAGTCTGAGATCCAAGGGCCACAGCTGCCCTGGCCGACTAGTACTCTCACTCAGAGGTCCTGAGGCTCAGTGCAGCTCTCCAGGGACACGTCCTGGCTGTAATATGCTCCAAAGCAAAGTGAGACTCTGGTGGCAGAAGGGGCATAGGACACCCCAAGTCTCGTAGCACACTCTCCTCCACACAGACATCTGACCCTGACCCCTGAAATAGCTGCTGCTCCCGCCTTCTCTGTGACTGGGATTTCAGGGTCTGCATCTGAGATTTCAGGTCCCTTTGTCCCTTCACTTGGAAATCCACTGCAGGTGCTGGGTGAGGCTGGGCGTGGACAGCCCTGCTGTCGTTCCTGCACCAGGGCAGCGGCCATCTGAGGTGCGTGTGGGCATCACTGCTGTGGGCTTGTCTGCGGGCGGCATTGCCAGGCAGGCCATCCGGGGGGCTTGGCTGCGCTGTTGCTTTGCCGAGGTGAGCTTGTGCTTGCTTTCAAGGCCCCCCTGGCCACTCCTACCCAACTGTCCCATGCGCACCTCTTGTTCATCAGGACCGAAGCTCTATTCATCACACCCTCTCACTCTCTCCTCACAAACCCACCGCTGAGCCTGCAGCGCCCGTCCAGCCAGCCTCCCAGGGAGGACTGTGTTCATGCCTTGCTCTGGGCTCCCCACCCCTAACACCCACAGGGTCAGCTGGAGTCGTGGATTCATTTCTGGTCTTTTCCATCCTTCCACTCCCCTACTTCTGAAGGCCACTATCCTGTGCATGCCCGTGTCCCCTCCTGCAGGAACCACTGTCACATCTGGCTGTCCCATTGGTGTGTTCTCCACATTGTGCCACAGGTGACTTCTGGGGCAAATAAGACCTCGTCTGCCCTCTACCTCTTCCCTGGGTGGCTCCTGCTGCTGACGCTTCCTGTCCCCGCTCGCAGGTGGCCCCCTTCAAGGTGACTGCAGAGCTATGTGTTTGAAGCTGCAGGTTCCAAACTGAGCTCCCTGGCTTCCGGCACCCTCCCACACAACTCTCACCGTCTTCTCCTGAGGGACAGCAGCTGCACCTGTACCTGGGTGGCATATTGAGTTTTCTCAAAAATGTTCATTTTCTAAAATGGGCCACCACTGGCAACAATAAATAAATAAATACATAAATAAAAATAACAATTAATAGCTGGCATATCCGCAGTGGGCTAGCAGCCATTTACTGACATTATTCTAGGCCCAGTCGGTGGAGGGGGCACAGTCACAATGAGAGACAATGGCAGCTCATGGTGGCCACAGCTGGGTACAGAGGGGATGGAGTTGGGATTCACCCCGTGAGCAAACGTCGCAGAAGCTGGTGACGATGGTAAGGCAGGTGTGGCGGAGGAAGGGCTCGGCCGGGCTCCCTGGGCCGGAAGGGTGCATCACTCACCAAGGAGGCTGGGAGACAGACAAGGGGTGTTCTGTCCCCCAAGGGCAGCTGCCCAGCAGATGGCCGCATGTGCAGGACCAGAGGTCACAGGAGGCATCTGAGCTGGAGTCAGAGACTCTGAGAGAGACTTCTGGAAGGCAGAGGGGCAGGGTGCAGGGTGGAGCATGTGCTCCCCAGAGACAGAGCCAAGAACACCCAGGAATAAAAAGGGACCAAGTCAAAGAAAGCTGCACAGAGAGGGGACAGAAACAGCCTCCACAAGTGCCTGCGGTGGCTTTTCTGGGTGTGAAGAAAAGTCTTTTTAAAGTGAGTTGCAGTTAGTCACTTCCAGGCAGAAGGAGGCGCGCGCTGGCCAGAGGGCGCCCCTCCGTCAGCTCGGACCCGGCCTGGCCGTCCAGCCCCTGCTCGAGGAGCAGGAGCTTCAGACTGTGCGCTGGCACTGGGGAGTCATGACTGACCCAGGACAGGTAGGAAGTGTCCCCCAGAGGCCCCAGGATTTCTGTGGTTGAAACGTCCCACCAGTGTGGCATGCACAGTGTCACTAGTTTGTTGAAAACAATTTTTAAATAAATGCACAGAATAAAAGAGACGAAGTACGTTCTGAAATCGTGCCTTGCCTTCCAGGGTGTGGGCTGCTTTGCCCACCTCTTCTCATTCCATTCCTCATCCAGGGCTGTCCTGAGACTCGGGGTGACTGACACATCCTGAGACACACAACCGCGGAGACAAAACGAGGCTCAGCGAGTCTCACAGGGGCAGTTTGTTTCCACTCAAAAGTCTAGACTCGTCTCAGGTGGGTCCACCCAATCCAGCTGTCTGGGTCTAACAATATTGAAGGTGGTGGGGTTGTTGCTGAGGCCTTGATGATGCCAGCAAAGGCCTTTGCGACCGTTTGAAGCCCCCTCTGTGATGAGCCATGGTGATCCGCCCTGCAAAATCATGGGGAAAACTTCCAGACGGCTCGTTCACGCTACAGGTCAGTTCTCTGTCCCCAGGGAACTGCTAACGGTTTCATCCAGAAGGTCTGCAGGAGGAGACCTGGTCCAGCCTGGATCCCCTATGGGGTCCTTGATGACTCCCTGTGGCATCCTAAGGCTCCTGCTCTACCTGTGCTTCCCGAGTCCACCTTTTTTTTTGTTGTTGTTGTTTTTTTTGTACTGGGGATTGAACCCAGGGGCACTCGGCCACTGAGCCACATCCCCAGCCCTATTTTGTATTTGATTTAGAGACAGGGTCTCACTGAGTTGCTTAGGACCTCGCTAAGTTGCTGAGGCTGGCTTTGAACTCGCAATCCTCCTGACTCAGCCTCCCAAGTGCTTGAGTTCACCTTTGTACTGCCTTATCACTCCTGGGGGTCCTCAAGGATGGGCCCCCTCCTTGGGCCTGTGTGTCTGCCTCTACTGCTCTCTTCCAAGGCCCCAGGAGACAGGGACACGCTGCTGCCTGGGGCACAACTGAAAAAGGAGTCCTCTTCTGTGACATCCATCACACTTTTTGTTTGAGGCCATTAAAAGCCCACCCCACTCACCACACAACTCAACGCTCTTTATGAAGTAAAGAGGTTATAAACTGTAAAGAGCTGGCAAACGATGGGGTGACAGTGCAGGGAGACATTCTGCGTTAATGGAGCAAGCTGGATGACTGGGTCTCCCTGCAGGCTTGGCTGGCATCCTCAGCGGCTCTGGGGGAGCCCACGCCCCAGGTGGGAAGAGCCGCTTCTCAGGGCCAGCGTGGCTGCTCTGCCCCAGCCGGCTGTCCTGAGGCCCCTGCCGTCCAGGGCCATGGACAACCATCCGATCTCCACCTCTACTTGCCCTCTGCGTCTGTTCCAGTTACCTTCCAGCACTGACTTCCCATCCTTCTCCTTTTCCACTCTCTGCGTTGACTTCGCAGGCCCCAGGCGGACAGAGGCGGCCTGACCAATGCTGCTCTCAATTCAATGGAGCTCCTCTTGTTTCTGGGTCCTCATGGTTATTTTAAGCCACTGCATTTCAAGTTCTGGACTGAGGACCAGAGGGTTATAGGTGGTTAAACTGAATTATGCACTTTCCAAAGTCAGGTCACCAATCATGGTATAGTTCTTTCTTTAAAAACCTTAGTTTTTAACATGGGGAAATCCACGTTCTCAGGAGACAAAGAGAACACACTTGTTCTTTGGTCTCAACCCCATGAATCTGCTGAAAACTGAGTCCTGTTGCCTCCCCCTCTTAACTATTTCTGGAATTACCCACATTGTCCCATCCCGAGGCCACTACCTTGGTCTGGGCCACCGTCCCGTCTTGGCCCCGCGGCCTCAGCCCTGTCTCCATGGCTGCATGCTCTACCCTGCAGCTAGGGTGCACCGCACACACAGGGCACTTTCTCCAGCACAGGAGGTCCCTTATCCTCTGCCCTCATAAAATGGAAACCCTCTTGTGCGGCTGGCAAGGCACCCACGTCCCTCCTGCCCCTCAGCCCTGTGTGTGTGGAGACTGCAGTCAGACAGATCTGTCCCTCAGCTCCTGCTAGCCAGGCAAAGGGGGGCAGGAGTGGAAGTGCCTCATGCTGCCTAATGGGAACTCACTCCTGGGCGGCAGATCGGGCGCTCCTTCCTCTGGGCTGGGCGTCTCTCTCCCATGCCCCACACGGAGGTGGTTGCTGATCTACCCAGGTTCCTCCTCAGAAACCTGGAAGCTCTTTGGCTGGCCCAGGCTGGCTGCAGTCACCACTGCCTCCCAGGCCCACCTGCCAGTGTTCACTAGCATGAGGCTGGACACTCATCCACAGTTGGTCAGTATTTCTAAATAGGTGAGTGAATGACATGCTCACTGGTTATGTCACAGCCCTAAAAGATCAGGGTCACCGGCCCTGGGGCTCACTGCCTCCCTGAACACAGGGGGGAGCCAGTCTGTGCCCACACACCAGCAACTTCCTCTTAGCATGACCAGAAATGGGCTGGGAGTAAGCAATGGTTTCTAGGCACAAATCTCTTAGAAGAAAACTGGATGCTGATATCGTGTGACCAGTGGCATGTCACTCTGCTGGAAGGCCGGGGCTGTTCAACTCCTAAGAGCCAAGACTGCATTCTAGGATGTGTCTCACTTTTGCCGAATTTTGGTGGAAAGGTATGTGATATAAGCCATCACCACAACCCCTGTGGAAAAACCCCAGCTTCAAATGTAAAAGACAAGAGTGTAAGTGTTCTATGATGATTTGTGGGAAGGTTTTCATGTCTTCACATTGAGGGTTCTTCTCTCCCCAGTAGTCCTCGGGGCATAAAGGGATGGGGACAGGAATAATCTGGGAGGGAAAGACGTCTCAACCGTGTCCACACAGCCTTCTCAAGATGGTTCTGTTTACCCCAGAACAGCGAGCAGGCCCAGGGGCTCACCCTGCAATGCCTGCTGCCTGTGTCCCTTCATTGTAAGGAAGGTGTTAGACACAGCTGCCCAGCACCAGGCCCCCAAGGTCCCACCGGGGCGGGAGGTGTCCAGGCCTGTCTCCCACCTGTGGAAGCTTTGGGCCACATGCCTGTTTGGGTTGAGAGAGAAAAAGAGGAAGGAAGTAGAAGGAGCCCAGGGCAGTTTGCTTTCTTTTTTTAAAAAGAGAACTTTTAAAAATGGCATTCCTGAAAGAAATGTTACTATTCACTACTTAAAAACACCCACAGAAACCCTCTGGGGTACAGTGGGAGAGAAGACCAAGTCCCAAGAGGCCTGTTTCCCAACAGCTTGAGAAATAGTGATTAACTGTTTTTGTGTCGGAATCCCTTTGGCAGTCTGGGGGCCCACGGCCCCACCCCAGGATGTTTTATATATATAACATCACAAAATGAAAAGGAGGTCAATTATTAAAAATTGCATTATTAAAAAACTGTAAGGTGTATGCTCATTTGTTAGTAGCCTAACTAACCTAGCTATGGTTTACCAACTACCAAAATTTTGAAGCAGGGTTGGTGCAAATGTTATTCCGAGATCTCCATAGTAACTAATGTCAGAGGAAATACCTGTAGTTCCCGTGGTGATAAACACTGCCGTGTGGTCTGCTGCCTGTAGTCAAGATCAGAGGAAATGCTCAATTTCATTTAGATGTTAGTGAAAATAAAGATAAAATTATCTTTCCAGCCGAGGTCATGGGCCCCTGAATTCCATCCCTGGCCCCAAGTCAAGAATCCCTGCTCTAAGCAAACCTGGGAAGCCAGGTTCTCCGTCCCTGGCCAGGCCAGGTCTCTGGAGATGGTCAGTCCCCAGGAGTAAGCTGCACCCCACACGGGCCACTGCCTTGTGTGACCGTCCTCATAGCAACTGAGCTCCCCCGCAGGCCTCCAGGGGAATGTCCAGGCCCCTGGGGTAGGTCATTCAGCTTTTCCTCATGTTGGGGCTCAAAGATTCCCCTCAGGGTGCTGCCTTCCATCAAATTCCTGGCACCCTCTCCTCTCCGCCTCAGCTCACTTCACTGAATTCTCCCCGTGGACCTCAAAGGCCTCACGGGAACTGCAGCAGCGAAGGCCCAATCCAAGGGCTCTTGTGAGCCTGCTGCACGGAAAACCAGGAGGCTCTTCCCGTAACTTGAGAAGGACAGAGCAGTGTTCAGACGTGTGTGTGTGTGTGTGTGTGTGTGTGTGTGAGAGAGAGAGAGAGAGAGAGAGAGAAGATTTTTAAAAAATTAAAGTGCTTAATGCACATCCTGTCTTGCTGACTTCTTGATGATCCTGGGGATTGAACCAGCAAATGGAGCTGACTTGGGCCTCTGCAGGGCCCAGCTGGGTTGGAGCAGGCGGTCACCTTCTCTTGCTCCTCCAGGAGTCATGAAAGCCTTTTAAATGCTGGGGACTGCGGCCATTCATTGTCCTGCTCCCTCCCCCAGCCCTGTCCTCTAGTGGTCTCATCATGGCAGACACCAACCCACAGGAGAATGAGGACAGCCTTACAACCAGGCTGGGGAAGAAGTTAGCACCTTTTCCTGGTGTTAAATTCTCACTGGTCCAAAGGCTCTGGGAGCTGCCCTTCCGGTTCCAGCCGGGCTGTCTGACCTGGGCAGCTCTCTGCCTCCCTGGACATCAGCTCTGCATCAAATGACCAGGGCTCAGGCTGCTTTGGAGCAACGAAAACCACACGGAGAACTAACTACCTCCCAGGCTGAAAAGCCATCCATAAACACTGGGTGGTGTGACAGAAATGAAAGTGTTATTTCTGAACTGCTTTCACTTCCTTCATCAGAAAAGGTCGTAATTACAGTTCTGCAGGTATGTTGCTGGATTTTAAAATAAACATGTTTATTCCTTTTCCCAAAATACAATCTCTCCGTTTTGATTAGCCTTTATTTAAAATAGTTTTCAACCTTTCAAAATATAAAACTTAGCTTATTCCAACACACCAAATTATTTTTATAGCTTTTGTTGAAAAATGTACAAACATGCATTAAGCTTTCAAAGGGAAGCCCAGAGGTTACTGCTCATTATCGAAGTTTCCAGCCCTGAACGGCTCAGTTCTGCCCAACTCCCACAAGCGGTGGGTGGAAATTTGAGAAACATTTATTGCCTCACACCCAACAGAGCAGCTGGAGCAGCTCTACCCAGGGCTGGTGAGGTGTGCCTGGCCATTTGCCATCTGTCCTAACTCCCAAGTCTGTTGCTAGAGCCAATCTTGCTTGCTAAGGGACTCAAGTCAGCCTATGATTGGTCACTGGGCCCCTGATGTAAAGTGCTGTATGGGTTAAAAGGAACCACTTCTTAGAAAGTAACTGGTCTTAAGCCTTCAAATCCCCCATGCCAGGCTGTACTATTGAGTACATAATTTCTTCTGTCCCCCTTCATTGACATTCACACTGGCCATGTGCCTTGCTTGGTCACTGGGGTCTTTGTAGATGGGCCTGAGCAGAGGTTGTGAGAGATACTGTCTGTCTCAGCTCCCCATGACGTGGTTTCATGACCACCATGAGAAGAATGTGCCCTGGGAGCTGCTCTCCCTTTACTCTCATCTCCGAGTAAAATCTGAGAAGACCTGATCTTGAACCAATGCTAGAGCCAAGCCTCAGACTTGTCCCAGATGACCTACGCTACTGCTAAAATCCACCAAGAGTTTTGAGGATGTTTGTTACACAGCATCACTGAGCAGTAGCTAGCAAATACATCTCATCAACTCACTCACCACTCTGGTGTCAGATTAGTCCTCCCAAGGTGGAATTTCACCCTTCTGGATTTCCTTCTGGAGCATTATGCTCTTATGGCTATCAAGTCCCCCCTTAGGTGGCATCGACCTCTCTGTGTGGCCACCATCTGACTTGTTTTAAAGCCTTGTCTTCTCCCCTTTATGGGAATTGGTCTAAAACACCCCTGCCACTCTTGGACTAGTTATCCTGAGTGTTGCAGTATTGCTAAATATTTCTCTAGGATATTCATTAACTTTTCATGACTAGGTAGAAAACTCCTCAAGGGCAGGAAGTCTGTCTTGCATTTCTTTGCACTTTGCTTGCACATTCAGTCAATAATAAATACTTTTGGATTAGTTGTGTTGAATAAAGAGTACAGGAGGTCATTGTTTTGAACTAAGCTTCTGCACTGGGCCCCAAATGACCAGGTTAAAAATCAAAACAGAGTTGCCAGGCTCAAGGCTGATATCACCAAACCAGAGCTAAGCTGTTACCTGCCTGAGAAACCAGAAGACCACACAAACGTCACAGCCACACTCCCCAAACGGGCCAGTCTCCATCCATGCAATACTGAAATTTCCCCTGCTTTAATCCTTAAATGAAAAAAGTAACTCAATGTTCATTAGTCAGTTATTTTTCTGTCTTCCTGTTTCTGCATCACAAGAAAAATTACTTCGAAATGACCAATCCATTTTTTGCTCTTTGTTTCTCCTTTCTTCAGTCTTTTTTGTCTATAAAACCAAACTCCTCTGCTCAACTGTTACCTGATTCTAGAATCACAAAGCCAATCAAGATGTTTAAACTGAATTTGTTGTCATTTTCCCTGCTGATTGTAAACGCGGCTTCACAGGGTATTCCACAGACGTGATGGAACCTCTGACCCTGACTCTCCACATCCAGCTGTGGGCCCGGCCCTGGCCTGCAGCACTGTGGGTCAACCACATGGTTCACCTCAGACACCCAAGGGGACGATGGCCCAAGGTGGGTCGGGAGGAACAGCTGCATGGAAAGGATCCAACTCCAAAGTTACATTTAACGTGTGTGGCATCCGGCAGGCCTTCCACAGGGGTACCTGCTTATTAACTTTTCACAGTTGCAAGTCACCTCAGCAGTGTCCTTTTGGAAGGAAACGTCACTGCTGGCCACTGCTCTGAGAGCAATTCCCAACTTATCCAGATGGCCTGACCTCTGACCTCGATGGCTGGTCTCAGGAGGGGCAGAGAAAGTCTTCCTGTGACTCTCAGCCTTGATGGTGCCTAAGACCCCTGGGACATGTACTGAAGCAGACTCCCAGGCCCCGGGCATTCCATTTTAAGGACTGTATCTCTACTTACATACACTTACACCTGTAGCAAACGTGCTGCAAAGGCGATTCTTGTGAAAGATGAAAGGCTTCCTAGAATTTTATGTTATTTTGGTTATTGTCTCTAAAGTACCTCTTGGCACTTTTTCAGTTTAAATATTTTTGGAAGAAAAATCTCTTGGTAGCAGAACATGGGGATCAGATTGGAGTGAGCATGTTGAGAAAAGGGCTGCCAGGGAAGGGGTGGCTTTTCCAGCTAGAACAGGGGTGGCTCCAGCCGGCAGTGGGGCAGACCCAAGGAGGAGGGGTGGCACCATGAGAAGAGCTGGGGGTGCCCAGGGACCCAGGAGGAGGGAAACAACAGGGAAGCCCAAGCAATGAGAACTGGCAGGAACAGAAAAAGAAAGGAGGGAATACGTTAAGTGTAACCCAAGAGCAGGTGAGAAGACTTCCTGGACAGAATGCCGCCATCTTGAGTCAAATAGGCCGCCATCTTGGGTCAAATAGGCCAGGGAAGTTCCTTGGAATTCTTTCAGTCACTTGAGCTAAATCACCAAACCATGGATGATGAGGACTTTAACCCACATACACACCCCGCTGAGAAAGACTTCAGCTGCTAGTGAGGAAACTGGGAGTAAGGGCAGCAGCAAATCTAGGCTCTGAGCTTCTCACATAGAAGAACAAAACCTTCTAGGAACAAATGGCAGGAATCCAATGATGCTGTGCGGGTTGATGTTGTCTGTCATTTTGTAAGTGTCATGAAACCCCGCTAGCACTGCAAATAGATTCTTTGTGAAATAAAACCCTCTGAAGTCTGTTTTCCTCTAAGAGATCTCAAGGCTTTTCCTTACTGAGTCGCAGGGTGGGGTTGGGAGGCCCAAATGCCCACTGACTTGAAGTGAGGAGCTCTCCTGGGGGGTCAAGGAATGGGAGAGGGGGCTGCACCCATGTGCATTGCTCAGATTGTCTGATGTATTCTCAGGTTTAGGTACAGGGCCTGCTGCTTAAGCCAAAAAAATAAATAAATAAATAAAAGAAGATAAAGTTCTGCACACTCAGACAAAACCCACAAGGAGGCAGGGAGCGCTGGGAGGCTCCAGTGGTGGAACCCAGGCTCCTGCGGACTGATGCACAGCCCAGAAGAAGCCCCCACGGGTCCCCAGGGATCTGATACTGGCCCTTCCGGCTGCTCCCACAAACCTGTGGGCTGGAGGCTTGGCTTTCCTCTGAGTCTCAGCCCTTGTCCTCTCATTCTGGCCCCTGGACATGTCCACATAGGGCCTCCTGCCCTGCCTCAACCAGTAACTCCTCCTCAGGCTTCACAACTTAGAGCTGGGACTGGACTTCCGGCTCTTCTAGAGCCCACACCTGGCTCCCCTCACAGTTCACACATTGCCCATCCGTCTCTGCCTTCCCTGGCCAGACCCAGACCCTGCTTAACAAGAACTTTGAACCTGAAAGATCACTCTGGAGATCTGAAAAGATGGAAGTGGACACACACACTCACACACACACACACTCACACACTCACACACACACAGCATGTGCATGGACCCTGAGGTCACTTTCTGCAACTTGTCTATGAGGGACACACTGGCCTTCATACGTAACAGTACTGGTTTCCCTGCATCGCTCCATTTTCAAAAATGTTATTCATAATTATTGCTTATTTGTCTAATTGAATGCTATGGTTATTTTATCTTGTTCCATGCCTCAAACTGCATCATACTTATATTTGTGAAGAGGGTTACTGGGACTCCTAACTGATACATGGTGAACTACTGTCATGTATTTATTTGGTGATTAATAAACCTACTAGACTTATGACACTAGTTCTAATGTTTGTTGGTACTATTGTTATTGGTATTCTTATCTACAAAAAATGATAATTTAGTTTCCTCTTTTTTATTAGATTTATGTTCATATTTATTTTTCTTTTCTTACTGCATTAGTTACAAAACATAATGTTGAAAACTAGTTGTGACAAGGGACATCCTAATCCATTCCCAACTTCAATGTACATCACTCTACTATTTTACTGTAAAGAAAATGTTAAGCTTTTATTTTTCTTTTAAAGACCACGTTAAGCTGGGCACAGTGGCACACGCCTGTAATCCCAGCAACTCAAGAGGGCGAGGCAGGAGGATCACAAGTTCGAGGTCAGCCTCAGCAACTTACTGAGACCCTGTATCAGAATAAAAAAATAGAAAGGGTTGGGGATGTAGCGCAGGGATAAAGAGCCCCTGGGCCTCAAACCCCTTTACCAAAAAACCAAAACACAAAAACCATGTTCAGGAACATTCTTCTGCATTAGACGTCTATTGCACAGCAAGAGTTTTGCATAGCAACTTACTACAAATGGAGGGGCTGTAAGCAACATGAATTTATTATCTCAGGACTCCTGGGTGAAGCGTTCAGCATGACACGATGGCTTCTCTGCTCAGTCTAAGGCTGAGATCAGGGACGTCCAGGGATACGGTTCCTATGCACAGCTGAGGTCTCGTTCATACTCCCTGCCGCCAGCACGATTCACCGATTCCCTTCTCGCCTTTGCACAGGGCCCTTCCACCTTCCCGGCAGCAAGGACATGTTAAATCCCTCTGTGGCTTCCAACGTCTGTGTTGGCTCCTCAGAGTCCTTGTGATAACCCAGGATAATCTCACTTTAAGATCAGTGGATTAGTAACCTCTAGTGGCTTCCACAAAGTCACTGTTGCCAAGCGAGTAGCACCCCAGGGATGCAGGTCTCAGGGGTCAAAATTCTTCCCACCATGCTCCCAGTCTTGGATTATTTCAAGTTAGAGTTGGAGGCCACCCTACATCAACCCCATTTTGGAATCCATCATCATGCTCATTACCTTCTGTCCTTTGGTTTCCTGGTGTGTTGGTAGTTTTAATCATTAAAAAGCAATTGCATACCTGCAATACACCCTTCTATGCCATAGCGACTAATTCTTTCATGTATAGAATTAAACGAGTTACGTCTCATGTTATCTTTTTACATCCATTTATCAGTGAAAAATTTTGATGGTTTTTTGCATGTTATTTTTGTTAGATTTTGTCATTGGGGTCAGGCTATCATGGTGAAATGAACTGAAAAGTCTTCCTAAACTCTGAAATGCTATATTCAGAATGTAGGAAGTAAGATTGTCTGAGCGCAGCACCTTGGCTGGATAATTGTCTGGATAATTCCATGAAAAACTTGTAATCTACCCATTTTTTACTTAGTCTTTGGCCAATCTCCAATAAAAATCATGATACATTGAGTTTTTAACTCAACTGATGGACAGTGAGACAACAAACAACATATCTTCTAATAATTAAAAAATATCTCACCACATTCATCTCATTTGATGCGATGCTCAGTTCTCTCCTTCAGTCTCCCCGAGGTTTATCTCTTGATTGTTTATTTTCCAAGAAATTAGATCTGGCACCATATTTACTGTTCTGCCTTCTGGGTCACTGACTTTTTTCCCCCTGTTTTCTTAAGGTTTTTTTTGGTTTTGTTTTGTTTTGTTTTTGCTATTCTTTCTGTCTTCTTGAGATAGATGCTTTGTTTATTTGCTTCTATTCCAAGTTCAACTTTTTTTTTTTTTTGTACTAATCTTTTAAAAACTCTTTACTTCATTGGTCATCTACCATCCAAGTAAACTTCCTGTTTGGGGAGAATCCCAAAATAGCAGGGAGGCAGCACCCCAGTCCACTATAGAGACTAAGTGGGGCAGGTGGCCCAGGTGTGCCCCCCTCCCTCCCCCTTGCTGGTTGCTCCAGTGCAGAAGTGAGAGAGGCCCAGAGGCTCACCAGACCTCTGAATCTGGAGCCTGCGGTCTTGGCAGACAAGATGGTTTTAGTCGATGTCACTGCACAGAGGACTCTGGTGGTACCAGCAACGTGATGCTGTGGCAGTTGCCTCCAGACAGCATCTTGTGACAGGCATGACACAGGCACTCAGCCTGTGCCCCACCACCCAGCCTCCCCCAGCTTGCCTCTCCAGCTTCTTGCTGATTCTCACAGCACCTGGATAGTCATCCAATTAATTCCTTTTCTTCTTAGGCTACTTTTTCTGTTTTTAAAATTTAGAATTCTGAATTACAGTTTTGTATTGTTCTGTGATTTTCCAAATATTCCACGATTTTAATACTGAAGTTTCTATTGTCCAAGAATTTATTAAAAGCTTTTTAAAAAACAGTTGCAATGGCTTTGTGCAATCATATCTTTGTGGTTGATTTCTTGTTTTATTGTTGTGTCATCAGATGATGCCATTAGTGCGATATCTGCTTTTAGGAAGTTAGGACTTTTTGTGACCTAATACGGTTGATTTTTGTCAATGTTTCAAGAAGAGCTGAAAAAAGCAAGTGTACTTTGAAGAAACAAAGTTCAATATATATTTATTCATCATCAGTTGTTATCCTTGATTTCCTTTTATTTCATTGGTTTGAATCATCAAAAGCAGAGGTATGCTATTGCTTTTCACTAGCCACTATGTTTATACCAAACTATTCTTGCATTTTTTAACAACTTTTGCTTTTTGTATTTTGATGTAATATTATTTGGTGCATACAGGTTGATGACAATTTTTTGGGGGGGTGCTGGGGATTGAACCCAGGGTCTTGTGCTTGCTAGGCAACCCCTCTACCAACTGAGCTATATCCCCAGCCCGATGACAATTTTTAACTGTACTCTTTACCAACATGAAATTTGTATGTAATATGATACATATAATGCTTTCTGCTTCAAGTTCTCCTTGGTTGACTCTTAACAACAATCCCTGGGGACTGTCATTTACTTTGACATACTTAGTTGCTATCACAGTTCCTGACACATAAATGCTCATTAAAGCTGGTGAAATGCAAAGATCATGGATACTAGGAAGCCCAGGAGATTTTGGGTTCCAAGGAGGATTCAATGCCAGTCCTCTCCTCTCCCCTGAAATGATATACTTTCCCATGGGGAGTTACTATCCTCTCACCAGATGCAAATAGTTAAGAAGGAATTCCATGATACTACCCACACCTGAAGCCAGGTGTACTCTACACCTCCACCATTTCACATCTCTTTTTTTCTTTTTTTTTTGGGGGGGCGGTGCTGGGGATTGAACCCAGGGCCTTGTACTTGCGAGGCAGGCACTCTACCAACTGAGCTACATCCCCAGCCCCTTCACATCTCTTAACATGGGATACAATGTGGCAGCAAAGCCTCGTTTCTGAAGGGCAGCAGTGCTGGCCCTCAGCAGAGTGTGCGCTACACACATGGAACCGGCAGGCTGAGGGTGGACACCCGCATCACAGCGGAGCAGTGGGAGCATCAGCAGGGCACGCTGTGGGGCAGGAGTGAGAGTAGTCGAGGAGCTGGGAGAGGAAGCGTAGCAAGAAGAGGGGAAGGAGGAGGGGGTCCACAGGAATTTAAGGAGGGGGGCACAGCCCGGCCCAAACCCTGAGTCTCTGGGGGGGGGGGGCTTCTGGAAGTTCCTGTGGCACCCACGCCAGAAGTGACAGCAGGGATAGAGGACAATGACAAAACCAGTGCTCACCCTGCATGAGGGGGGCTGGCCATGCCCCAAATATGGAATGGACTGAGGGCTTTGTGTGCCACCTTCTTAGTCCTCGAAGCCCCTCCAGGTGCGGCATCGCAGCTGCACAGGGGCCCCTAGCCCAGACAGGACAGCAGGTCTGGAATGTCCACAGGCCTCTCTCAGCTCCTCGGCACAGCTGCCTCTGTCTGGCCCAAGTTAGGCAGACTCTTTTGTAGATGGTTTGCAAATGCTTGCAAGGCTTCATGTTTAGCCAACTTTCTTAGTCTGTCCACAGCGTGTGATCACATTAATTTCAGCTGAGGCCCTTTGGTTACAGGTGTGGTTTGCATTAGGAGTACCCCATTCTGGAGAATGCTGGGGCCATTCTTACACTGGACCAGGACCACCCAAGGACAGACCTTCCCAACAGGGTCCTCCTGGTCACAGAAGGTGGAGCACATGCACCGGGTAGCCTGAGAGGACCTTATGGGCCCAGCTGGTTTTTCTCTCCTTCCACCACCCTCACTCAGTGACCTGAGGGTCTGAGAGAGGGAGGGGCACCAGGCCTCAGCTGCAAGTTGTTTAAAAGTGTCCTATAAACTCAAAGATCATCTTGGTGGACAAACAACCCCAAACACTCCGCTGCAAATGTGCAGAAGTGGTATGCAGAAGTGATAGAGAAACTGGAGAGAGAGAGAAAGATTGAGAGACAGCAATGGAGCTAAACCAAGGCCAAGTTAGAGAGACAGAGAGAACATACACACTTCCATTATTGCACATCATCTAAATCCTACCCTATGGTTGTGACAACCAATCTTGTTCGATCCTCTATTCAGGAGCCCTAACAGCAGTGTGTCCTCTTACTGATGAGCATCGAGGCAGGTGCTCACCGGCCCTTAGTCACCAGCCCTTAGTCACCAGCCCTTAGTGTGCACCAGATCTGTTCTGGATGCTTTGATGGGTGCCATCTCATCTACTGTCTAAAAGAAGCCTATGAGGTAGCCCGAGGGTCACCCGGTTTCACAGAGGTGGAAATAGGAGGGTTCAGATAACCTGCCCAGGTTCTGGGATCACTCAGAGACAGACAGGACCAGGGTGCAGCACTGGGACTGTGTGTCCCGAGAGCCAGGTCCCAGCCAGGTTCTGCCCAGCAGTTCTATGTCTGCACCAGCCTTTGTCCCCCAGAAAGCCCTTCCTTCCATCCTCCACTAGAAACGCACAGTCCCTAGGACTGAACTCTCATTTCAAACTTATTTTACAAAGGACAATACTCTTCCAAGCCATGGGGGAAAGCGCATTCTCCCTCTCTCCTCTTCTCATGCAAAGCAAGATTCATCTGGTGTGCCTGGGAAGGGCCAACCCAAAGCTCTTCATGACAAGGGAAGCCACACAGTCTAACCCCGGCTTTCAGCATTCCTTGTGCTTTTCCCTTGCTGCAAAAAGTAGAATTCTTTCAGTAAAAACTTTCTATCTAAAAATAAACTACTGGCAAACTCTGCAATTACCCTTCTCTGTGGGAGACATCTGCTTTCCACTCTATTTTCCCATATGCAGAAGGTTCAATCTTCTGTTCTGCTCCTCGGTCATGACAAAGGTCCAAGTGTCGTGGAATTAACTGGAAAACCAGAGCTATGCAGGTTTGAATAACTGCATGATTTTTAAAAGGAGTTCTATGAGCAGCTTTATTTTAAATCAGTCTTATTCTACTCATCTCCCCTGTCCTCCAAAGATCCAGGCTTAGTTAGGGTTGGTGGAGCCCAAGCCCAGGACTGTGGACCAGGCTTTGAGGCCACTGCTGGTGGGGTGCCACTTGGCTCAGCCTTCTCTTATTGACCCACCACAGACTTTGCCACCTCCTCTCCTTTTCCTTTCCTTTTGCTATTAGGATCTCTGGTTTCTAGAACACCACTCTGCTGGTTAGGGGATGCTGGTTTGCCACTGTGACTTTGTTCCCAGAAAGGCCCACATCAGCTCCTGGGTATTCTAGACCCATGGCTCTATCACTGCTGGAAGATTCTATAGGATAGGACACTATTTTAAGCGGTTTTACTAAGGCAGAAGCACACCATCAACTGGGAAAAGCATATATAATTTTGGTCAGGGGGTTTCACATCCAGGACATCAGGGTTCTTTAAGGGACATCTATGCCTATGAGCAACAGTGGGAATAAACTGTGAGTGATCATCCGAGCTTGTCAGCTGAAAGTGTCTGACAATAATCAAAAGGGAATTTTAAAACAGTAAGTCACTGTGAGATGGGAATGAAAGTTTTCATCATGATTAGAAATCGAGCCTACAGACAAGAAACAGGATTGAGACGGATTGATGGAAATGAAGAAGTGGAAACAGGGCTGTCTAGAAATGGGTGAAAGTTTTGTAAATGAAAAAATGAAGGAAGTGCCCCGTAAGGACTTCAGATTTGTAGATAAGCACTCCCTGCAGGCTAGAATAAGTCCCTAGGCCCACAGGAGAAGGTGCACAGAACAACAGAGGAGTTTATAGCAGGAAGTGCAAGTTACATACTGTCCCACTACATAGTAAGTCTTGAGGTCAAAATGACAGCACAAGAAGAGCCCCAAGAAGCCCTGTGGATTGCTCCCTGGAAGGTATGTCAGCTGTCATGCTGCTTTGGCTTACATGTCCTCGAGATGGTATGAGACAGGCCCTGCAGACTGGTGTTGCCAAAGAAGGGTACCAAATCAAATCCAGCCTGTCACATGTCCTTGTTGAAATCCTTGTGTCCCCCACCTTGAGTTGTAGCTGTCGTCTTGGTGATCACGCCTGCAGAGGACTACAATGTATCAAGGAATCGTCCAGAGAAAGCCACTGAGAACACCAAGGCAGCAGCAGCAATGCCAGTAATAGCAGCTGACCATTACAGGTCATTTGTCACATCTGGACCCAGGCCCACCAGTGCCACATCCAAGCTCTTAACTGAAGACTCCTTACTACACAGGAAAGACGGAGCAAAATTCCATGCTGTTCCATTGGGAAGGCAAAACTAATAGTCATTTAAGTTGATAAAACCCAAACAAAGTCTGATAGGGGAAACATGGCCTTTGTACCAAAGTTTAGATTATGAAAGTTAGGATGAGGTCAATTTAAGATGAACCAAAGATTGCTTGGCAAAGCAGGAAGTGAATTATACAATTTTATTTTTCTCAAGAAGAATGGAGACTACAAGCCCTAAGACTCAAGAAGATGGTTGGAAACCAGTGTTACTGAGGGAAACAAGGCTTGTTCTGGGGTGTATTCCTATTCTCTCAGGTATGAAGTAGCAGGAGTTCATGCTCATTCCCCAGGAGTGTCCTTGGTTGCTTCTACCCAGGCTGGCTGTGGGACTGTCATCGCCACCGTAGCAAGCTCCGTCTTTCTAGCTACTTTACGATCTCCTTGCCACCTCATCTCTGAGATCCAGCCTAGTGGAGGGAGCAGGCTGTGGGCCCGGGCAGCAGCTCCTGGGCTGAAGGGTCAGGGAGCACTTCCTGACCACCTCCAGGGTCTGGGTCTCTCCACAGTTGTAGAAGCCCTGTGCTGGGTCAACAGTCAGGCCAAGCTTTACATCCAGGGACCTCTGGGCTCTCCTTCCCTCTGCCTGCTTCCCTCATCTGTCCTGGAGAAAGCTAGTAGACAGAGAGTGGTTTCTGAAGAAGGAAGATCCTAACTCCAGCCCCCTGAATGAGGAAATCTCCAGCCTCTGCCTCCTCTCCCCTTAGGGGGATCCAATGCTTCCAGCTCTGGAAGAGAACTGAACAAAATACATCCCTTATGTGCCCGGCCAGCCGGTCCGGCCAGCAGGGGCCTAGGGCTGAAAGGCTTTACAACACTGCTGTGCTGGGGGACTGAAGGCCTAGGGCATTGCAGGATGCGGGAGGGGATGGGGACGGGACAAAATGAAAAATAAGAGATGGGCAACTCCAGGTCCGGTCGATGCAATCGATAACCACGGGCAAATACACTGAGCATCAACCCTGAATGCCTTTTTCAGTGGAGGAGTAAAGAGAGGTCCACACCACCCCTGCACAACGCCGACGCGGAGCACACCCCACCTGGCCGCCCCGGGCTCCTACTCACCTACGCAGTTATCGCACAGGCTGCAGTGGGAGGCGCGAGGGGGCCGGAAAATCTTGCAGGTGAAACAATACTTAAGTTTCACAGTCTGGCCATTGATGATGACTTCTTTGGTTCTGGGAGGCGGGCGGTACCCCCCTGAACTGGTGCCGTTTGCGATATCTGCGGAGAAGAGAGAAGAACACTTGCCTTTAGGATCATCACTTCAAGCCGGATGCGGTGATGCACGCCTGTAATCCCAGCCTCTCTAGAGGCTGAGGCAGGAGGATTGCAAGTTCAAAGGCAGCCTCAGCAATTTAGCAACGCCCTAAGAAACTTCGCGAGACCCTGTCTCAAAATAAAATGTAAAAAAGGGCTGAGGATGTGGCTCAGTGGTTAAGTGCCCTGGCTTCAACCCCTAGCACAAAAAAGAAAAAAAGAAAAGAAAAGAAAAGAAAAAAGAAAAACGTCACTTGCAGGACTGCTAGTCCTCGCTGCTGGCTGCAGGCCAGGCTCGCCGTTGCTGGGATCCAGTGGTAGTCACTCATACAGGGACCAGGGGCCACGTGATGGAGCTCGGACCAATGGCATGAAAGCACACGTGGCCCCGCCCAGCTGGGGGACCTCCCCCTGGAGCCCCGCCCACTCCCTCCCGTCCCATTGGGCACCCTGCAGAGGAGGGCTGCCCCACCGACCTTGGCGCGATTGCCAAATCCCTGCAGAGTGGAGCCCCTGAAGGTCTGGCCTTCGTGTTTAGCAGCTAGCCTTTCCATGACTAAGGCAGCGCCCTAATTAATTTTCATGTTCAGGTGGTGTACCCCACACCCAGCTCAAGTGCCTATTGGCCTCCTCAAAAATACCAGGTGGGGGACAGGAAGCCGACATATACATTTTGAAACGTTTTTAAAAATCATTAATGAATATTTAAAAATCATTTTACATTTTATCATCTGACCAGCATCTTTTGTTATTTAGAGCCAGTTCCAAGAGTTTGAAGAAAAAACAAGTATGTCCATTTTTTAAAGTTTCATTTTTATCTTCCCTCTCCTTGGCTTCACCTGGGGGGCTTTCAAAACTAACCCAATCCAAGGAATGCAGGCGAGTGATGTGCATAGACAGCAGGCTGAGAAACCCTCTCCACAGGAAAAGAAAACGTCCAGTTTTATTCCCATCCAGACTCGCAGCCGGATTAGGCTTGCTGAAGAGAACCCGGAGCAGCCAGGAGCAGAAGCCGCAGGTGCCCAGAGCACTGCAAGAGCATCTGAGGCCTTCAGCTGGGGCTTGGAGCTGGTGACAGGAAAGGCAGCTGCTCATTTTTAATTCACAACCCTTGAAGGACACCAGATCCAGACCATCACAACCTGCTTGTGGCTCATTTCCAAAGTGGTAGGTATCAGTCCCATCGTCCACTCATGTCCTTCCTACAGACCCGACCAGGGCAGGAATTATGTGGGGGCCTCTAGAACTGGTGCTAGCTTGGCCTTGTCCTCAGAATTCTGATTTCATCGGTGTGGGGTACAGTTTGGCATCAAGATTTTAAAAAGCTCCCCAGATATGCCAATCTCTCCAGAAAGGCAAAGTTGAGAACATTGCTGTCTGGGGCCTTGTGGCTCCATTGGTGGTCCACACAGCATCCATGTCACCCAAGAGCTCATCTGAGAAACAGTAGCCTGTCCCAGCTACTAAATTATAATCTGCATGTATCTGAGATTTGCTGGTGATTGGGCACCTTAAAGTTTGAGAATCTGATTCAGGGTCTTGAAGAACTCTCCAGGGCATACATCGTACACACGTGCCTTTTAGCAAGGTGCTCAAGTAAGATAAAGAGCTGAACTCAGAGGACACAGTGGGCCTCAGATGAGGACTGCATGAGATGCACAGGTGCCCAGGTCTTTCCCCACTGGTGCTGTCGGGAGGGCTTCCCTCACTCACAGGATCCACAGCTCACCTGTCGTGATTCAAGGGCTCCAACAGCCATTCTCCTGCCCCCACGCCCCTTCTTTAGGCCCTCCACCTTATCCTATTGCTTAGCCTATCGCTTTTCAGTGTTAGTAAAAATACCAATAGGAGAACATTTTGCTGCCACCAGCCACTAACTATTCGTGGAGAATTAAAGTTCCTTTAGCAAGTTGCAAACAGAGAGGAAGTAAGTTTGGGAGCTCGGTGGGAGGGCAAGGATGGAAATGGTAAGGCATGGCCCTTGGCTCTGCCTCTTCCTTGGGACCAGCCCTCCTGCTTAGCACCTGGTGGGGCAAGTCATCCCCTCCTGGCATGTGCCCCACCTGCCTGGCACCCTGCTGACTACACTATCAAATGGTGCTAAATTCAGCATTGGTGGCAGCACCCAGCTCCAGAAGCATGCACCCTGGAAGAGGAGGGCTTTTCAAGCTGTTCTGTTCTAAGAGAAAACAAAGAGGTGGCGTGGTCATGTGTGTCCCTGAGTATCAGGGTGAAAAGAACTGTCTTTAACACGTCAACATCAAGGCAGATCTCCGCAGGTGCCTACTGGGTGCCCCGGAGGCCTAAATTAACAATTGGGCACTTCCGTAGCTGTATGTCAGTGTGAAGTCGACTGTATTTACTTAGCCCTTGTAAACATGGGTAGAAAAAGCAGAGGGTTGGATATAAGTTTACAAAGATACTCACTCAATCAAACATTTGTGTTCATTTAAGCAGAAAAGTTTGAAGCTGAATTGTGAAGTCAACTATTTTAAAATGCAGAAATGGCACACTGACCAGCTAGAATCACTTACAAAGCTTGGTCGTGAGTGGCAGTGACTTGGGAAAAAACAAAACAAAAAACTAAAACAACGAACTAGTCCTTCCTTCTTTACTAGCGTTCCATGCGATTAAGGAAAAGAAAAAAAAAGATTAACCCTTTGATATAAACGTGAGCTGAAAACTCGAATTCCACAGACGTGGCAAACGGGGGCTGGAGAAGTGAGCCCACACCTCCCCCCGCGCTAGGCGTTGGAGAGCGCTGGCTGTGAAAGAAATGGAGGATCAGAAGACCTGGGCCCGGTTTTGCCATTAAGTGTTGGAAGGACCAGAGAATGAAAAGCAGCCCACCAACCTTTAAGAAGGACTCACTCTGGGCAACACGCTCCTGCGTGTGGGCCGTGTGGAGCACGCGGTGACCTGGGGGCACCTGTGGTTGCCTGGGAGCTGGGAGCCTCCTGGCCACTCTTGCTGTCCCTTCTGATCAGACTCATTCTCTTCACAGCCCTCGAGTCTGTCCAAGAACCCTGGGGCCTCTCCCCGGGGCTGCCTGGACGGCCTTCCTGCAGCAGATTCGCAGCAGGCTGTGTTCCAGGCCCCAAGGCCTCTCTGTGCTTCCTGGGAGGCCACCTATTCTGTCCTTCGGGCATTTGCACAGGGTATGCTCTGCCTTGCAGTGTCCCTTTCTGCCGCCTGCGGGAATAATCCTGCCTTTAAGGTCCAGTTCAGGCTTCTTTTGTAAAAATACTTGGCTAGCACAGTTGCTTATTTCCTCCCGTGGGCTCTCATTGCACTTAATCCATTTATTTATCCAGTTAATCGATCTATGCTGTGCTTCTGCTAATGCCAGCCCTGGAGCCCAGGGTTTCAAACACCACCCTGAGGACAAAAGCTTTTCTTCTCTGTTCAGTCTGAGGCCCATGGCTGGTCACAAAGCCTTTCTCTCCCCAGTGGGGATCACCAGCATCGAATGGACTGAGTTCCATGGCACAAAGGGTGAAGCTGATTGTTCCTGCTCTGATATTCACTTATTCTGGTTTTGGGGTGGTTTTTTCCCCTTCTTTTTTGTTTTTTTGTTGTTGGCAACAATTGTGCCTCTGCTTCTCAGGGCTGCTCTTTGTTGTTTAAATACAGCTATTGAAAAGAATAATCAAAGCCTACAGGAGCTAGTAGTTCAAGAACACTAGAATGCTGGGTAAAAACCCCAGAGAAGTTCCTGCAAGTTCCTGTAAGCCAGTCTTTATTTCTCTAGGACAATTTCATGCACAAGCACTCTGAGAGAGAGAGCGGAGCTTGAAGTGGTCCTTACATTCACAACGACCTCGCTCCCAGTTGTCTTGAGTGGTGGCAAGAGGCAGACATAATAGTGGCACCCACATCTGGGATTAACCTTGCAACCAAACCCGGGGACACAGACTCGGGACCTTCGGGATGGTCAGTGTGTGGGCTCAGGGACCGGGGACTGCCACTGACTAGTTGTTTGGCTCAGAGAGAAGCCCCGGGCTAGCCACAGGCTCAGAAAGTGGATATGAATGGTTCTCCTGCTCTCAAAGCCAGTTTCTGAAGGGGAAGTCGTCTCCTCCTCCTGAAAGAACTCTAGAGCTCGATATCGACATGGACTCAGGTTATGGTTCAGATCTGAAGTGTCCCCCAGAGGCCATGTGCTAAAGGCTTGGTTGCTAGCCAGTGGCACTATTGGAAAGTGGTATGATCTTTAGGAGGCTGGAGGAAGTGGGTCACTGGGGACATGCCTTTGAGGGGATATCTTGTCCCTCCATCTCTCTGTCTCTCTCTCCCTTTCTCTCTCTCCTTCCTGGCCACCATGAGATGAGTGGCTTGCTCCACCATGTGTTCCCAACCATGATGCTCTGCCTCAGCCCATGCCCACAGCAACAAGGCCGTGTGACCATGGACTGAAACCTGAGACTGAGCCAAATAAGTCTTCCCTCTTTAAGTTGCTTGTCTCAGGTATTTTATCACAGCCACAGAAAGCTGACTAAAAACCCATTGACCCCCCTGCTCCAAACTTTTAGAAAGTAATTGGGCTTTGCTTTTTTAAAATGCAAAAGGGAAAAAAAATCCCAATTTTTGCAAGATGTGGATTAAGATTTTTTTTTCCTTAGTGAAGGATTCAGAGGAGTGATATTCCCTGGGGCATTTATGTTTCAGAGGTCATTAGACACCAGAGTGCCTGCCAGGGTGGTAGGAGTTCAGTTGGAATGCTGACAAAGCCCAGGGCAGATCTGGCTTTATACTCGAGTCTTCACAGCCCTATCTTTGGGTGTGCTGGAGTCCAGCCCTTGGGTGCCACCGACACCCAGCTGATGGATCTAACAAATCTTTCGTGTTCAGAAATCTCTTTCCACTGGTGCTCTGCAGCAGGTAGGACAGAAACCACCCAATCTTGGAAAGGCTGATCTATCAGGAAGGAAGATGGCCATTTGAGAGCCACTTGCCAGAATGTCTTGGCCTTCTAAGATATCAACTCTCAAGCCATAGGAAAATATCAATGATGATTGGATACATTAGACAGGTCAACTTCTATTAGGGGATAAGTAGGGCGAGTTCGGGTCTGTTCATCCAGGTTGGTTAGGTCTCCACTTGAGAGTAAAATGTGAATATTTCCTTGCTAATACATCACATGGCAGCCACTCTGTCTTTACAAGCACTTATATTCAAATATGCACACAGGGGCTCACAAAGGGATGTGGGTTCTCGATTCCTTCTGCAGTTAAAAGCTTTATTCTGCAAGTTAGTCTTAACTGTTGGTCTTCAAGGACTGAACGGGATGCCTGGGTGGGCTCACTGGGCAGTTTCAAAGCTGAGCCAAGGTGGTCGGATAGGATTTTCCTCTGCCTTGATCCTGGCCCCTCCCAGGAGGAACAAAGAGCATCTATCTGCAAGATCAAGACAGCAGGGTGTGGGGAGGAGAGGGAGGGATGGTGACAAACCTTTCTGCCCTTGCCGGAGGATGCTGGGAGATGAGAGTGGAGTTTTCCCCCGGGGTTCAAACCTGCCCTGGTGGTGCTGCCCTGGCTGAAGCCCTCAGTGAGGGGAGCTGAATGGCCCAGGCGTGAGTGCTGCCCTGCTCTGAGCGGAAGTGATGTAAAGGGTGCAGTTCTGATGGTGTGCTGATGAGGGGGGCCAGGGCAGGGGACTCTGGCAGGCAGAGGCGGGGAAACGGTGGGTGGAAACGGGAAGCCCATGTTTACACAGAGGCTCACACAAGCCCTGGCGCCTCTTTGATGGCGAAGCTGGTTTGCAAGTTGTGTGAGAAGATTTAGTTTAGAAAGCACAAAAGATTTGGGCTTTTTCTAGACTTGGTCAACAAAGGGTGATGGGTTGATCTCCTTTAGATGAGAACCTTGTCAGGAAATAAAAAATGTCAGATGGGAACTTTAAATAGGCACTTCTTGCCCCATGAATACCTATTTATGGCTTTTCAATAAAGCATTGAGAAAAAAATACAATGGAAATATCGATAGGGAATAGAGTAAAGCAATCTTTTTTCTGTCTCTTTATAGAGAATAGAAAAAGGAAACCTCTAAGATTGAACTTCATGTACAAGTCAGTGCAAGTTTAATCAATTAACTAATTCATTCTGATATTTATTAGGTGCTCACTACATACCTGACAGGCTTCTGGGGGTGTGGGTACAGTGATAAGCAGGGTAAGTCCTCTGCCCTTTGTGGCTTATACCCTAGGGAGGGTAGGCACACCCAGAGAGTGGATTTTTTTGATCACTTAAGGGTGCAAACAAATCATATTTAAAAGTAGACTATACTTGGTGGATGATCACAATTACCTAGTGACATGATTCTCAACCAGGGGTGACTTTGCCCCACCTCCCGGGGAGCGTGAAAATGTCTGGAGACATTTTTGACTGTCACAGTGGGAGGGAGTGCTACTGTGAGAAACTGACCTAGGCCCTTGCTGACATCACGAGGCCAGGAAGTTTGTTAGAAATGAATGATCTTGGTGCCCCTCCCAGGCCCACTGAGCCAGAATCTGCATATTTAAAAAGTAGATCTGCAGGTGATTCAGAGGCACACGAAAGTTTGGGAAGCACTGCTACAGGTGCTAACACGTGTTAGCAAGGACAAACTTGCTGTCAAGTCAGACTACCTGCGAACTGGGCTTGGAAGACCCCATTCTCTGCCTTTTCAGCACTCTGACCAGTACTGTGTTTAAAGTATGTGGGAACCTTTAAAAAAATTGATATTCCCCACTCCTGAAGATGCTTATCTTTTGTGGGGGCTAAGAACATGAAATTTCATAAATACCACCTGTGTACATCTGATGCAGACAAGTTTGGGTCCATGGCAAACATGACACTTGTAATAGCTCAACCCTGAGGCTGAGTTTCACTGGCAGGAGAATCTAAGGGGCTGGCTAAGAACAGAGATGCCAGAGAGGAAGTCGTGCCATTTACAAAGATATCCTTGTTACTCAAGGAGCTGATAGATCTGAAAGTCTGCCCAAGGAAACAGCCAAACCTGGTTTTTAAACTATTCGTTTTTGTTGTTATTTATGACAGTGTGACTTTTTGTTCAAAGAAAATTTTAGAAGAACCCCAACACATACCACTCCCTGGAGCAAAGCAGCCTCATGTCCATGATGATTCAAGCATGTTTGCCCCTTGCCCTGCCCCAGGAGGTACAGTCTGAAAAATACATCAGACAGGAACCGTGGCCTAGAGTGGATGCCAGTTTCAGCTGTTAAGAATGGCTGTAAGAAACTGAATTCCATTCAGGGCGAGATCTTATGCACATATGTGCGCTCTCATGACATTAGCAAGATGGCGCTACACATGAATTTTAATGTGACGATGGAGTGGTAAGCATCAAAAATAATTCCATGAGTACAAAGCCAAACATTCCTAAAAATAGCTCTGGAAGCATAAGTTCTAGAAAATTGGAACCCAGAACGCTATCAGTGTGATTCTTCTAATCTGGTAGAAAAAAACAGGCCTCAGTTTCTCCACATTTGGACTGTGAGAATTTGGCTTCTTGTAGGTCAGGGCCATTGTAATTCAAGGGGAGCCTTGAACTGTCAGATGCTATGATGTGCACAGCTTCCAAAAGTTCTTCTCTCAGGCCTGCTCAGATCCTGTAGGACGATGTATATATATAGCTCTAATTAGTGCAATTAAGCACACAAGAAAGTGCTCAGTAGCTATGACCCTTTTAGCTTAACTGAGTTAATCCAATATATGCTTATAGCAAAATGAAAATTAATGACTACCTTATTTTTTGCCACGCTATTTTTTTTCCACTTGGATGCAAAGCTTGCCCTTGAATGTTAAAGAAAGAAAAGTGGCTTTGTCTTGCAGAGTATTAATTTCCCTCAAACGTTGTCAAAGTTCTCTGAGCACACACACAACACAAAACCACTGTCCTGCAAACATGCAAACCAGTTCTTCTACTGAAGGCCAAAGTGAGCAATCTGTACGTGTGTCCACTGCACAGGGCACAGACTCTGCCCTGGCAGAAGCTACCGACCACGGTGCAATGACAGAGATCAGTTTGGGTGGCTGATGTCTGCATTATGGTAAGACCAGTGGATGAGACTCTGGGAACCACACTGTGGCAGGGCCGACTCCACCGCCCCACAGGAAAATGATTCGCTTCTGATGAGTCTGAAGGCCACTGGTGTGAGGGCATTAGCAAGGCCCTGGAGGTGAGGACTGGCTCACAGGGCCTTGTGCACAGAGCTATTGTCAGATTTTATCTTTAGCACTGAGGAAAAGAGAGTGAAGGGTCTCACCAGCACAGAAGCAGGGGATTCTATTTATAAACAGACCATACTTTAAAGAAAAAAATGTCTATCTATTTGGTCCTATGCTTTCTCTCTCTCTCTCTCTCTCTCTCTCTCTCTCTCTCACACACACACACACACACACACACACACACACACCTTTCATCAACACAGATCGTTTAAAATGTAAGAATCTCCCAGAAAATGAATAGTATAAATTAATATATTCATAAACTTCAAATGTTTTTTACGTGATATTAGAATAACCCGTTGGATAAGGAGGGTGACATCCATGTACAACAGAAAAATAAAAACCATAAAACTCTAGGAATAATCTTACCCCCCCACCGTAATGGTAGATATGTCCCATATGAAGAAATTATAAACAATACAGAGACTTTGAGGAGGCTTTTGGAAATCATGAAGACGTTCTGTATCCCACAGTGGAAGATGCAATGCTTTAGACATGCCCATCCTTCCCAGGTGACTTGGTACATCTATCACAATGCTAATTAAAGTCCCCATATGACTTGGGGAATTTTTTTTTTTCCTGTGCTGGGGATTGAACCCAGGGCTTTGTGCTTGCGCTCTACCTACTGAGCTATATCCCCAGCCCTACTTGGGAAATTTTGCCAAACTGAACAAAATGATTGTGAATTCCACCTGGAAGAATAAATGGGTGAACCTTTTTGCAAAATGAAATCATGAAGGGAATAAATGAAGCATTGAAACTAAATTCACAATCTTAGATGCAACTTCTCTAGGATTTAGTACTTTAATACACCATTTCCAATTCAGTGGGGAGAGTAGGGATGATCCAAAAAATGGAACTGGATAAACAGCTATGCATTTAGGAGGAGGAAATCTAATGTCAAAGCCACACCTCTCAAGTATATGCCAAAGAACCAAATGTAAAAAGTGAAACATAGAAGAACTAGAAAAATGCACACAAACTTGTCATATTTGGGGGTGTGGCAAGCCCTTTTTAAACAAATACAACAGGGCAGGCCACATGAAGATTTCTGACCACATAAAATTTCAAAAACCTGTATGTCAGAAACTCCATTAAAAGCAAATGCTAAAACAGGAAAATATTTATTGCATCTACAAACATTTATGTAACAATATGTAAATATTATTGCATATATAAAGAGCCCTTACAAATGATAGGATAAAGATAAATATTCCAATAAGAAAATGGACCAAAGAGATGAACAGGCAACTCACACAATCAGTAAATATGCTATTTAAAAAAGTTTGTGATTTGTGCCCAACCCCCAGTTTCAAACACGTGAAATGTCAAATGATAATATTTAGTACTGCTGAGAACGGGAAGAATAGACTACTTCTACTTTCTATTGGTGAGAATATAAATTAATGCAACCTTCAAAGAAATAAGCTGTGTATATCAAAAATTTAAAACATATAAATCCTTTGATCCAGCAAGAGCACTTATAAGGCATTTAACCTAAGGAAATGTTCATGGATATTGATTACAACATTGTTACTGTTAAAAACTGGAAATGACTACAATGTTAACAAGAGGGAACTGGTTAAACAAATCATGTGATCATACAATGAATCATCGTATACCTATTAAAGATGGGTACAATGATAAACAGTGCATTAAGAGGGAAAAAATCTTTTCAAGATAGTAATGTTCCATTTGATTCCATATTTCTATAAAAATAGATCAGGCAGAGAAAAAATAATGGAAGGATACATCACAATGTTAACCATGGATGTCTCTGTGTGGATTGGTAGGATTAAAGACTGATGAGGTAAAATCTATTTTCATTTTCTTCTTTATTCTTTTCAAGCTTTCTACAAACAACATATATTGCTTTCTAGCAAACAAAAATGTAACTTTTAAAGGAGAGTTGGGAAAGAGGCACAAATCATTTGTGAGAGAGTAAGACAATAAATTTAGACGGCAGAGGAAGTATTTCTATTGCTTTGAAAAAAATTAATCACAGGTTCGTAGGTTTCACAGTAACTTTGGAGGGTGTCCTTCCCATCTCTCCTGAAGTCTGGGTGAGTGGGACCTTGCTCAGATTCATCCTCCATTCCCGATGCTCTACACAAGGCGGCTATTTCACTCATCACTGGGGCCACTCAAAGCTCTGGGAACCTCCGGTCTCCTCCTGGCCCTCAGGCAGCCATGCAGCGATGCACTGGGCTGAGTCAAAAAAAAATCACTCAGCACACACTGAGTCGGCATGACATTCATCTCTAAGAAAAAGTGCCTTTCCTGTTACTGGGAGCTGCATTTCTTCATTTGCCAAAATATTATTCAGAGGTTGCATCATGAGAAATAAAAGGGTGATGGAAATAGCATTCCTAGGTGTCAGGACAGAGTTCTGTTGTCCCTGCTCTGTGCCCTCTAAAGGACTGAACTTCCGTGCGTTACTGAGGTCTGTCTGATGGGGCTGGAGAGAAGGGTTCCTATATGTGGGTCTAGGGTTCTGTTCAGGGCTTTCCCTGTATCTGACGTACTGACTCCATTGTCTGTGGCTTTGCTCTGATTAAATTTGATGGACACCGAATAACTTGCCTATGCTCTCTGCTATGGTTAAATGATGTACCCAAAGGTGCACGTGTTAAAGACTTGGTCCTCAGGTGGCACTACTGGGAAATACAGTGGACCTTTAGGAAGTGGGGCCTTATGGGCAGTTCTTAGATCATTGCGGGCATGTCCCCAAAGGGGATTGTGGGACCCCACTTATCCCAGCTCTATTTTCTGGTTCACAATGTGAGCAGTTTGCTTTGACATATGCTCCCTGCCATTGTCATCCTGGGCCTTCATCAGAGGCCCAAAACAATAGGACTACCCAATCTTGAAACAGAACTTCCAGGACCATGAGCCCAGACAAACCTTTTCTCTTTATAAGTTAACTGCTTCAGGTATTTAATGGTAGTAACTGAATGCTGACCCATACATTCTCTGTGAACTAATTTCTTCTATTTTTGCCCTTTTCTCATTATCAGATGTAAATAGGTTGAAACACAATAAGCACTTGTTCAAACTAAATCCAGTCCTCCATTGAACTAATAATCTCAATTTAACATCTCTCTACTTTCAGCAATCATAGTAAAATTTACTAAATATTCTTAGTCTGGAGGGTTCTTATTTTACTATCAGGCAGCAGAGAGGAGCTTATCAGATCACTACAGTTTCAGCCCAGGGCTCTCCACTTATCTTTGTGGGGTCCTCGGCAGCCTTCAATGGTCAGGCCTGAGTTCTCAAAGGAACGTCAGGCAAAAATGCGTCTCATCTGAACTTGACCATAGATTGGCAGTATGGGTTTCGTCTTTCTGCATTGCTCATATGTACTTTAATAAAGAACTACGTGAGCCTCATGAAAGCACAACATAAGGGTGGCAGAATTCAGAGTATTTTTTCAGCCAGCTTTTGTCTAGGTCTTGACACAGGCACAGAATAGAGTTCCTTTATCTTTGTATTCTTTTCAAGGCTTACTACAGTGACTCGCAGAGTCAACGCTCACTAAATACCTGCTGCATTGGATTGAAGGGGGAGAAGAATTGGGGTTCCAGGTCTAGAGGTTAGCCTATAATGGTAATCTGTTTCCACATTTTACAAAAGCGTGCATAATAGAAAGACAACTTTTCCTAAGTGCCTATGATTCTCTCCAGCCACACGGTCACACTGATGTCTCTGAATGTCTGTCTTCCCTTCTGGCAGAGAAAGAGCCTTGCCTCGGTCAGCCTGGCTGGCACGAGGAGTGAGTTGGAATCCTGTCTTCGGCCTTTTGCTCTGATATCTCAGCCCAGCCCTGGCCTGGGAGACAGCAGGTGCCAGCCGTGACCATCATGCAAGGACACTTTTAACTCATTTTTAAAAATCATTATTGCCTTCCTGCAGGGGAGGAGTTTCTAAGTTCTTCTGTCAACTACTTAGAAGAAATGGGACCAAGAAATCCTTTAAGTTTCCTGCCCAGTTTCCTCTCTGTGGGGCCCTGATATTCTAGTGGGGCGTGGCAGGCTTCTCCCTTCAGGTCAACCCCTGGGGCTGGTTTGTGCACTTCATTCACCACCACCCCACAACCTGCACTACCTAGAAGCTTCCTGAGAGGCCACGGCTGTTTGTTTTGGAAACCGAGGGGGTGATGTGCAACATCCCCCCACCTCCTGCCCATCCCTTCCCGCAGGCCTGAGCCCAGGTGTCCTGTCGGCATCCAGTCCTGGGCACGGGCCACACTGTGCCTGCTGTGGAGATCTGGCCCCTATTGGGTACAGGAAGAAATGCCTGGACTAACACAGGGTGTGTCCAGCCAACACTGTTGGTAAGCAGAGCTTCGGGGGCGGGGGGGCAACGTGTCCTCGCTGTGGGTCTCTCAGCATCTTCCCAGAACTGTGTTTATAAACGAGACCAGAGCACATATTCTCCCTTTAGACAAAACAAAACAAAACAAAAATTCTGCTCCTGGATGAGGCATAACAAAACACGAACCTGCCCCTTAGAACAGGACGATGCACGAGCCCGCCACTTCTGAGCGGTCCCACATCCCCGAGACCCATCCACTCCAGCTCCCCCTTTGGCATGGAGCCAGGGGTGAGGTGTGCGCATCTGCTGCCCAGGACACTTCACCAGGGCGGCCACATGGTGTTCTTGAGAGGCAGAGAAAGGCGTCACCAGACCCGATGGCTGTGGCTCCTCTACTGTTTCCTGGCTCAGCGTGGCTGCCTTCCAGCTCTGCCTTGTGCACCCGTACATCCTGGGGTCCCAGTCCAGCACCTGGTCCCTAGGAGACCATCTATGGATCCTTGGGGAGCCAGCTCTGCCCACTGGAAGACCACAGGTCCTTGCATTCAAGAGTCCCAGCACCTGACTGCCCTGCTTCAGTCCCTCTTACCTTCTGGGTGGCCTCTGCCAGAAAATGCAGAGTTCCTAAGGGTTTCTAGGCTTTTCTCTGACGCAGGCAAAGTGGGTGCTTGGGGGACAGTGGAAGGTGGGGAAGAGACAAAATGTGGAGATGCTCATCCTGAGTGGCTTCCTTGCTGACGGGTGGGACCTGGTCTGACCTGAAGGGCCTGGTCTCTGAAGGGGTTGTCATTCCCAGCAGTGCATCTACATGCACATGCATAAAATGCTCCTTGTATATCTGGGGACATTTTAAGTCAGCAAATGTCAAACACCACTGTGTAAATAGATCGCCTGTGAAATGTGCCTGAGGCAGGTTCTCAGGCTTTATGTCCTAGGGACTCTGAGCTGCAGGTTCAGGACTGGGCCTGGGAGTCTGCATTTTAATGAGCAGCTTAGAGAACTCAGTGCAGAGGCCTGCAGACCTCAGAGTGAGAGATAGTGGCTTCCAGACTCCTCTGCCCTCTCCCTTGTGAAAGTGGCCCAGCTCTCACACACCCTCTTGAGGGGTCCCCATCCCAAATCTGCCTGGAGAGCAGCTTGGGGAGCCCAGTGACAGTTCTCCCAAGCCTCCCCCTGGACACTGCCCCAGGAACAGATAAAGAAGGGCGACAGGGGACAGAGGAACCTGGGGAAGCCCCACCCCCACAGAGCTTCACCCAGTAGTGTGGAGTTCACCTGGGAGCTTCTGGAAGGGTTGCATCTCTGAGTAGCACTGGCCCTAGTTGCAGGTTAAGCTCCAGCTAGGACCTGGTCTCTGCTTCTCCCTCATGGCCCAGGCTCCGGGCCTCAGGTCAGGGTGAGACTGACCCCCAGGCCTCCTGCTCTTCTCCCCAGAGTCTAACCAGGTTCTGCTTCTCACCCTGCCCATCTTCAGCTGCCCAGTCTGACCATCCCACATGCCTTTGCGATTGCCTGTGTCTCCATGCAAAACGCTCTCTGAGTAGAGTTGATGTTATTTTGTTGGATAAATTACAAAATCTATCTTTCTCACTGAACCCACAAACCCTCAGAAACTAAAAGAAAAATATCTATGGGACCCTGTAAACATCTATGCGTATGTACTTAACTTTTCAGTTCGATTCAGCAATTCCAGAGCTTCCTGACTCCGCTGACTGAGCTCTGACTCTGCTGGGTGCGTGGGTTTGTGTTCGTCATTCCAACCTGTGGGGAGCTGCTTTGTTCTGTCTGTCCCCACATTTATCAGGGAACTAAGGATGGCAGGTCTCACATCTGGATGCTGAGACAGGCCTGGGCCTGGTGGGGCACCCGCCTGCTGAATCAGGGTCTTCAGAGGAGGGCCCACTTCTGCCTTATGCATTTGATTACTGAAAAGTAACACGCATGTGCTAAAAAATTTCTTTTATTGGAAAAAATGCCAGGCCTCCATGGGGATACTAATCTGCACCGAGGAAGGGGATCCTTGGCCCCAACCAATACCTGGCACCAGACAGCCATGAATCAGGCAGTGTAGCCTCCCACCGCCTGCCACATCCAGCGCTGGCATCTTCTTCCTGACTGCCTGGAGCAAAGCAGAATGAATGTCAGTCTGGGGGCTGCAGGAGCCACTCTCAGGACCTGCTCCGAGGCTCCTTCCATCCAGGAGAGCCCATGCCGGGGGCAGCTGACGCATCCGAGCTCTGGTGACCTGGGCTCCCACATATCTTCCTGCTCGCTACCCCTCAGTGTGGCCACTTTCCTCTGAGTCTGGACCACTCCTGTGTCCTCCTTCACCCTCGTTCCTGGAGTTGTAGTGGGTTTGCAATGAGACACCATGTCTCCCGTGCCTGCAGGGCATGCTTGGGGAACTCTTTCTATTCTCAGGTTTCTTCAGGTTAGGAACATCCCCATGCCCCAGGTGAGGCCAGTGGATCCCATTATCCCCAGGGGCAAAGAAGGCACTTGGGGAGAATCTGGGTTTTGCCCAGGTCAGGCAACTGCACAGAGGTGTGGCTTCAGACCTGTGTTGAGGGACAGGTACTCACTTATGCAATGACAGTTTCTGATTATTTTCCTTTGGATTATGAAAGTATCACATGCTCCTCCCAGAGATTTTGGCATATAAGAAACATACAAAGAACAAAAATTGAGATCACTTGCCAGTCCAACTGCAAAAGAGCTGTTTGTATTTCCTTCCCACCGCTTTTCTAGGCTTCTGTAAGTATTAAGATCAGAATGTAGAGCAGTTTTGCATTTTGCTTCTGTTTGTTTAAATATATCAAGATAACTTTCATTTCTAAGCTATTACATATTTTTGAAATCAACATTTTTTTTTTCAGCACCGGGGATCAAACTCAGGGCTTCCCACATGCTAGGCAAGTGCTCTACCACTGGGCTACAGTGGTAGATTTTGAGACAGGGACTCACCTACTTGTCTAGGCTGGCTTTGAACTTTCAATCCTCCTGCCTCAGCCTCCCGAGTAGCTGCGATTACAGGCATGTGCCACAGCCCCTGGCTTGAAGTCAACATTTTAATGATCTCTTAATAATAGTCATCATAGACCTACGCTGCACTTCAATTACCCATTTTCTTACTCTAATGCATTGAAGTTGCTTCTAATTTTTGTACTATTATAAATAATTCTATAATGAGCATCTTCATATTTATTCCAGGTAAGCTTTAGTTTTCCTCCTTGGATCCCTACAAATGCCTATTCTGATTTCCTTTCCTACTGGACTTCTTCCATCATTTTGTCATTTTGGTTTCAAGCATTCATTTCTAAAAGTTGATTCAATATGGAAAGGCAGTTCCTGATTCTCTCTCTACCATCCCCAGGTAGTTAGGAGCTTTTCTTCCAAACTCTTTACTGCACAGAACATTTATAATTGGTGTAACTCCAAAATAATATTCACAACAATCTGAAGCTTGAAATGGGGAAGAACAGGAGAGCGGATCCACGAGGTGAATGTGACCTTAACTGAGACTGGGGAAGAGTTCAGGGAGCAGTGTTTTTCTTCCAGACAGGTGCCCTCCCAGGTGGCAGAGTGGTTTAGCTCTCCCCAGGGGACATGGGCTGTGCCTGCGGCAGCAGGGTCTACTAACACGGGCACACGGGGGCTGCCAAGGCAGCTGTGAATTCAGTGGCAGCCCTACCTGGGCAAAGAGGCAAGGTTTGGACTGAGGTTTCTCAGTGCACTTACTGGGCAGCAAAGCCATGTCTGAGAATACAGCATCAGAGGGGAAGGCGGGTTGACTCACTTGGAACACCTGCTCCAGAAGCCTGCCAAGCAGCCAGGTGCAGGACTGAAACCCAACTGCCACAGAAGGCTGGCACTGCGTTGCCGGCCAGCTGAATTCTCATGAGTCACCTCTGCAATCTGCCTCTGCACCCACCATCAAACTCTGGATCCCTTATTGCCAAAATGTGCAAATAGTCATTAAAATATTGATGAAAGAAAACCAACAACCATTTACCACCAGGGAAGAGTGGTCGTTAACTGCTTTTATCTCAGGAGGTGTCAAGGGAAGCCAGAGGAAGCCCTCAGTCATCACCGTGGGTGTGTTTGAGCTGTAGCAGTTTTGAAGCAGATCGGACTTGGCAGAGAGGTGGAGGGACTGAATCCCGCAGCCCTGACTGTGGGCCAGATGTTTTGTGCCCCTGCAGGCTCCTCCCTCCCTCTGGGCTTGGCTAGGAGAGACAGAATTCTGCAGCAGGAAGGAAGAATCCCCGTCCCATGGTGCTTGAACTTCACCACATTGTTTTTTACCCTCAAAGTTCACCTGGTGATTTTTGCAAAAAGCCATTCCAATCATTTTTGTCTTAGTGGTTTTTGTCTTATAACCACCCTGTGTGCTGTCAAGAGGAAGAATGGACTCATAATGGTCTGAGATGAGAATCCCACACAGAAGAAATGAAACCAAGACCACAATTCTGAGTGTTTACTGCAGTGACCCGAATCCAGTCTTTCTTTGTTGATGGCCATTGCCTTGCTTATATTAGAAATTCCTCCTCCCCTCAAACTGGGATTCCACTTCTGCACCAAAATTATTGGTTTTCTTTTCCTTCAGACTTGCACATGGCTGAACATCAGCCTCTTGATTGGCTGCTCCTGTCCCTACCTGGTCCAGAGTTGGCCTCTCTGGGTGATCATTGGCTTTAGATAATTTCCTTCTGGTAAGGCTGAGGTGGGAAATGAATCAAAAACTGGCATCCTCTACACCAGGGGCCAGGAACCATGGGAAACACGTGTCCCCCAAGCTCAGAGTAATTATCAGCCTTTTCCTGGACCATCAGCATTATTACAGTCAAGGAATTTAGTTCTGAACTGCCCACTACGGTGTCACCAGCTAGGTGTGGGGCTCCTAAGAACTCAAAATGTGGCTAGTCTGAATGGGGATGTGTTTTAAGTATAAAATTCACACCCAACTTCAAAAACTTGGTACAAAAAAGGAGGCTGTAAACTATCTCAACACTCTCTAAATATCGAGAGTATTTCAAATGAAAATACTTTGAATAATTGGGTTCAACACTATATACTATTAAAATTGACTTGGCCTGCTCTTTTTTGTGTCTATAGTTATTACTAGAAAATTTAATGTTACACATGTGACCTGCATTTGTGGGTCACATTGTATGTCTATTGGACAGGCCAGTGTAGGCAGTCAGAAACACCCACTGGGATTCACTGGAGGTCAGTGGGAGCTCACTGTTCATGTGCGGTTTACTGGGGTGGCCATGGGCAAGGGGGCTCCCTGCGCTCTGCCGTTGGCCGGCACAACCAGTCACACTGCTCTGTGGTGTGGGAACAATACTAGGAAGGCAGGTCAGGCGAACCCCACTGGCCAAGGTGTGCCAAGGACCCCTCCAGGCTGAGGCTGAAGCTCTTTTTAGAACTAAATTTGAAATAATAACAGCCAGAGCCTGCCTCAAATCACCTTTTGTCTTTAGCTTATTCTTCAGTCTGACACAACACTGGACACGCATCCAACTGCTCAGCGTCGCCCAATGCAAAACTCCACTGCAGCCGACAGTTCAGTTTCTACCCATTTGAAGACCACGTGATGAGCCATCGGGGACTTGAATCCTCACAGGGCAAAAGTACGGTGCCTCGCCCTCCTGTCAGAACAGGTAGGCCTGCCAAGGCGAGCAGCGTGGGGGGCCCTCCAGAGCACTGGGCAGGCCCTGCGCCTTCCTTCTCAGGCCCTGCCGCCTCCTCCCACCTGGTCTGGCTCCAGGTGGTCCCTCCCCAGCTGCTGCCACCTAGGCACTCCTCCTCTGCTGCCATGCTGGGTGTGCTACCTGGCCTCACCCAGGTTCTCACTTAACCCTTAGCCACCCGGGTGTGTTCTGCAGCCCCTGTTCAAGAGAGGAGGATTCTGATGCTGATGGGCCAAGGCACCTGCTCTGACCACGTACTGTGAACGCTGGACTCAGGGTCCAGCCACTGCCTCGGGTTCAGGCCCCTCCACATGCAGCCCTGTCCATCTCTCACCCAGGGACCCTTTGCACTCCAGTTACTGGACACACACCCAGCTCCATCTTTAAGCTAAGTGTCCCTGTCACCCACCCTTTGCTTCTTGTCACACCCACCTCCTCCACTGGAGGAGCCAGAAAGCCTCAGCCCCCGAGGCCCGCATGGCCCGCACCTGACCTGTTCCTCAGTGAAGGCAGCTTTCCCACCCTGTCCCAGCCAGGCCCAGGCCTGCTTCCCTAGCAGCTAAACATTCCCTGCGGGAGTCCCCAGGCCGCTGGAACTGAGCTCTCTGTCGGACCCCTCCACCTTTCCCAGGAAATGTGACTCTTCATGCAAATTCCTGACTTCATTACAAACGAAGGTCAGTGTTTTCGTTCCTTTGAAACCTTGCTTGGCCACTTGGACTCTAGACCAGATCCTGCCCTCTGGGGACAGAATACCCTGCTTAACCAAACCTGGAAACCTGGACCCGGTGAGGTTGGTAAGAGCTTGGCTGAGCAGCGGGGCGGGGGCTAAAGGTGAGAGGTTTGTGGAAGTTACTGGTCCTTCCGTGCCTCTGTTTCTCTGGCTACAAAATGAGAATGACAATGGCGCCTGCCTCAGGGGTTGTTGGGAGGGTTAGATCAACATGTAACATTAAAGCCGAGCCGGCAGGCCGGGCACCGTTCCAAAGCTGGCCATTCTCTTTCCGTCCTGGTTCTGCTTTCTTGCTGGGGGATGTCTGGCTTGAGCAGCTATTACACCACACTGACCAAATTCACTGATTATCGCCTGTTCTCTATAACACCACCCAGGCCAGCCAGGGGGCTCTGGTGGGGTCTCTCAGTCATTCGTTTCTGGAATAACACCTCCCCTCTCCTACTCTGCCCTCCCCACCCCAGTGCCATCCCTGCAGGCAATTCATGTTCTTGAAATCCAGCTCCAATTCACTTTCTCCAGATGACTGTGATTAATCCCTCTGATCCTCTCCTGGGCGCTGCCCCTTCCACCCTCACAGACCCCACTGACTGTGCAGCAGTGGTCCCCCTGCCCAGGGCCCCTGGGGCCACCTGGGAATGTTAGGACTTGCTTCGATGGTCACAATTCCAGTGGGCAGTGAGACTGCTAACTGCCCTGCCACATGCGGGAGGGCAACGGCAGAGGTTCCAGGCCTGCGTCACGACACTTTGTCCCCGTGGATGTTCCTCTGCTGTTTAATGAAAGCTGTTTTTGGTTTCACATAGTAAGCCAGCCCCCGCTGGAGGGCCTTTGATTATCCCGTGGTCCCTAAGACAGCGCCATGCTTAAGCTGAGGAACTATTTAGTGCATTTTTTAAAAACTCAACAACCAGCCAGGAGTATTTTTCATTTAGTGTCTGGGACACATCATGGCAAGACAAAAAACAATCACACAGATGTTAGAAACATTCTGTGCTCATCGAGAGAAAAATGCAGACGTCTCAGTTGTTCTCTGACCAAAAGTGTATCCAGCTACAGGGCAGATGGTGCCATGGCCAGAGGGGTGGGGTGGCCTGGGGGCTGCTCAGCCAGCCTCCCGCCAGTTCTGCAGGAAACCATCTGCATCCAGTTTCACTTTCCTGTTCTTTTCTAAGAACTTGACCTTTCAATGGCATTCACAGGATCAAAATCATATATGACGGCAGAATCTTGTTATCTGCATCTAAGAGAAAATGAGTGCTTTCATTTTATTTTTTTTAAAGAAGGGGAATGTCATGGGGAAAAGGCACATCCAAATAATCTAGAATTGATGGCAAGTCATTCAGGGCATGAGTAAAAAGAGCAAGGACCCTGGGAAGTCACCTTTGCAACTGTCGCCTGGTCTGTCGAAGGTCTCTCCTATAATGATAACTGGACAGAGGGGCGAAAGGCCACTCTCCCACCTGCACCTCTGCTGGAGAATTCGTGTGCAGGTGGCCTGCTGTACCATGACTCAGGAGTGCAGAGGGAGCACAAGGGACTGGCCCTTACTTAACTGACTGACCATGGAGGATCAGCAAGGCCATCGTCGGCAATGCCAGTCCCCAAGGCAGAAATGTGAGAAGCTTCCCTTAGGTGACTGCACACCAGTTCATTCAGTCCCTAGTAATGTTCCTAAATAAGTTTCTCAAGGAATTTCCCATTCGTGGCATTACACTTGTGTCTTAGAAAATAGACCATGGGAAGGTGACTTACTATTGCCCAGAGAATCCCCTAGAGACTGGAATCCTGTGGTTGCTCAACTCTCCAGGGATGCTCAACTGTGCCTCTAGGCTTATGGACTAAACAAAAGGTAAAGGATCTCAAAGAAGAAACCACTCCAATCTAGTGGTTCTCAAAGTGTAGCCTCCAGACCAGCCTCATCAACATCATCTGGGGCCTTGTTAGACATGCAGAATCCTGGCCCCACCCCATATCGGATTCAGAACCTCTGGAGGTGGCTCTGCAATCTACATTTTAATAGACTCCCCGTTGATTCTGATGCACACTCAGACTGAAGAACCAATGATCTAATTGCATGGTATGGAATCTGGCCATATTAATGAGCAATAATAATAAGTCTGCTTAGATATTTCAGATTATTCCATTGTTCATAACTTCACAATTATATTGGCAGAAATAGAACCAGAGCAACCACAACAACATAATCTGCCAGTACCGTAGTGCCTAGTACCCAGCTACAACTCAGAAAATGTATGTTGAATGAGTGGGTAAATGAATGACGCTCAGTGAAGCTCTTTCAAAATTGAAAAAAATTATTAAGTTAAAAAAATGTTCTCCCCAGTTTTCCTTTCAAATGATCCAAAACAGAATAGCCAAGATTGACAAATATGAGAAATTCCAATAATTATTTAGGTCCAATTGTTTGAACCTAAACCTATGTGGTCCAACATGCTAGCCACTTGTCACATGTGACTACTCTATTGAGCACTTGAAATAGGACTCGTCCACACTGAAAGATAACTATAAGTACACAATACACACCAGATCTTGGAGATTCAGCACACACCACACACAAAGCATAAAGTAATATGTTAGTGCTTTTTATATTGCATATGCATTGAAATGATGGCATTAAAATTAATCTCACTTATCCCTTTCTTACTTTTTTATTTGTTCTTTACAGATATACATAAGTGCATTTTGACATATTATACAAACATAGAATAAGTATGACTGGTTCCAATTAGAATCCCATTCTTGTGGTTGTACATGACGTGGAGTTACACTGGTGGTGTATTTATATATGAACAGGAAATTTGTGTCTGATTCATTGTCTTTTCTATTCCCATCCCCCCTCTCTTCCCTTCATTCCCCTTTGTCTAGTCCAATGAACTTCTAATCTTCCCCTCCCTTGTTAGGGGTTGGAATCCACATATCAGAGAGAACATTTGGCCTTTGGTTTTTTGAGATTGGTTTATTTCACTTAGCATGATATTCTCCAGTTCCATCCATTTACCTGCAAATGCCATAATTTCATTCTTCTTTAAAGCTAATATTCCATTGTGTATATGTACTACATTTTCTTTATCCATTCATCTATTGAAGGGCACCTAGGTTGGTTCCACAGTTTAGCTATTGTGAATTGAGCTGCTATAAACATTGATGTAGCTCACAGTACACTGATTTAAAGTCCTCTGGGTATAGACCAAGGAGTGGAATAGCTGGGTCAAATGGTGGTTCTATTTCAAGTTTTCTAAGGAATCTCCATACTGCTTTCCATAGTGGTTGCACCAATTTACAGTCCGAGCAGTAATGTAGGAGCGAAACTTCCCCCCACATCCTCGCCAACACTTATTGTTACTTGTATTCTTGATAATTGCCATTCTGACTGGGGTGAAATGGAATCTCAGTGTAGTTTTGATTTGCATTTCCCTAATTGCTAGAGATGTTGAACACTCTTTCATATATTTTTTGACGATTCATAATTCTTCTTTTATGAAATGTCGGTTCAGTTCCTTTGCCCATTTATTGATTGGGTTATTTGTTGTTTTTTTTTTTTTTTTTGTGTGTGTGTATGTGTATGTGTGTGTGTGTGCATGTGTGTTAAGTTTTCTGAGTTCTTTGTATATCCTAGAGATTAATGCTCTATCTGAGGTGCTGGTGGTAAAGATTTTCTCCCATTCTGAAGGCTCTCTCTTCACATTCTTTATTGTTTCCTTTGCTGAGAAGAAGCTTTTTAGTTTGATACCATCCCACTTATTGATTCTTGATTTTACTTCTTGCACTTTAGGAGTCTTGTTAAGGAAGTAGGTTCCTAAGCTGACATGGTACAGAGTTGGGCCTACTTTATCCCCTATTAGGTGCAGGGTCTCTGGTCTAATGCCTAGGTCCTTGATCCACTTTGAGTGGAGTTTTGTACAGGGTGAAAGACAGAAGTTCAATTCATTCTTCTATATATGCGTTTCCAGCATTCCCAGTATTCTTCAACCATTTGTTGAAGAGGCTATCTTTTCTCTAATGTATGTTTTATGGTGCCTTTGTCTAGGATGGGATAACTGTATTTATGTTGGTATGACTCTGTGTCTTCTATTCTGTTCCATTGGTCTTCATGTTGGTTTGGTGCTATTACCATGCTGTTTTGTTACTATAGCTTTGTGGTATAGTTTAAAGTCTGGTATTGTGATGCCTCCTGCTTCACTTTTCTCACAAAGGGTTGCTTTGGCTATTCTGGGCCTCTTATTTTTCCAAATGAATTTCATGACTGCTTTTTTTCTATTCCTTTCTTACTTTTAAAATATCACTGCTAGAAAATGTGCAATTACAGCCATGACTTGCGTTGTACTTCCAGTGTGCAAGCCTGCCTCTCAGTCTCACTCCAAGTTACATTTCAGTTTTGTGAGGGTCACAGGTGATTCTAGTCTGTTTTTATTCTACTTATTTTTATTGTGTGCAAAGAGTAACTCACCTATTCACTCACCCAGGGACAACAGACTTCAAGTTTCCATCCTCAAGGAAAATAAAGAGATTTTTTAAAAAGTGCACATTCCAAATTGTGATGGTAAGTAATTTGGCATGAATCTACATGGACTTCCATTTTCTCCTGGAGAGTGTTATCCACAATTTCCAAATAAGTGGTCTTCACTTCTGTCCAGCTATAGAAGCTGAACAGGAGCTTTGGAAGGTAAATTTGGATAAATGGAAATTGCGAGGAATTTTTTCCTAAGAACCTTGTGGCAGGAGGTACTCTTGTGGGATGACCCCCTGGTCTTCCTGGGCAGCCCACCTGAGCCCTTCCCTCTCTCTGGGTTCCCTCTAGCCTGTGTGCAGCTGCAAGTGATTCCCAGGCCACCCACATCCAGCTGCACCGCCTCACAGAAGCTAAATGACTTGTGTTCTTAGGCAACAACTCTTAACCTCAGAACTTATCTGCAGAAGCAGTTAATCTACAAGTTTCCCAAGTCACCAAGTTCTGCTCCCAGAAGGGAAGGGAGATACAGCCCTCACAGAACTGGTGTCAGCCCCTCTCCTCCACACAGGGGGCTGAGGAAGGAGGGAGGGGCAGAGGGCCTGGTGGTGTGATCCCGGCCAAGTCCCAGAGGGCGCTGACTGTGGTAAGTTCCACTGACACCACAGACCCATGTACAGACACCAGAAATGACACCTCACAGTGTCCCGTGTTCACAGAGCATGCACCCCCTAAGTGACCCAGGGCATCTGCGATGACAAGGATTGACCAAACTTGTGTTGACCAAACTCTGCTCGGGCTCCTCTGATCTCCCTTCTCAAATAGGCCCTGACTTTGATTGTCCAGTGTTAGCAAGAATCCTGCTGAGTCAGCCCCATCCTAGATATCTGGTCCCTCCAGATCTATCTGACCAGGTTCCTCATCCCCAGCTACCCCAGGGACTATCTGATCGCCTGGCCTGCCGTCTACCAGAACCCTGTTGGTTGGTTCAGCCCGAATGACCTTTCAGCCTTTAGCAATTTTCTGTCCACAACCCCCACTGCGCTCCTCCCAGGTTTCCTTGTGTCTGGCCTGGGGCCCAGAGTCTCTTCCCTATTGAGACACCTCACCACACGGGCCACCATCACCTCCCTGGTCTCCCTGAAGAGAAGCTGGCTTGCATTTTTACAAACACCCTCAACAGTTTGAACAATGACGGGTCAGGATGATCAGGGTCATGGCGAGAGGGTTGTGGGCAGGTGGCTCTTGGCCAAGTCCACCACCATGAGCCGCTGTGTGGAGACTGGGGATGGCTCCCTTCAGTAAGGAACATGCTCTCGCCAAGAGGTGCGGCACGGCCCACGGCTTCTCTGGCCACAGCACCGTTACCTATTTCCAGTGTCCTCTGGTGCCCAGCGACGCTGGTCCTCCTTCCCACCATGCGGCCCCTGCTTGGCCTGCTCTGGCTGCTCCCAGTGACCCCACATCCCTCCTTGCCTGGTCCCCTTCCTCCATCCTCCATTCATCCTTTGCTTCCTTTCACTCCTAAGCGGCCTCGTGTGCACCTTTGTATTTAGAATTTAAAAATCCTCCCGCCTCCCCAGCACACAGAGCCTGTCCACTCCGCCTCCAGAGGACTCCTTGAAAATCCAATCCTGCCTCCCCTCCTTCAGCGCACCCAGCATGCTCACCCGTGGTCGGATCTCTGTTCCCGAGCCCCTTTTACCCAACACTCTACCTGCTGATGAAGAGTCTTAGGCTTCCCTCTAGAACCTTACCGACTGCCTGACTCATTCCCTCACTCAAAAGAGCTACTGCCGATCATCTCGCATTATTCTCCCAAGCGTGCCAGTTAAAGCTCTAATGGTAGTGATACGCAATGAGTCATTTAAATATCTTACTTATTTTGCAGTACCTACCCTTTGCTTATTGAATTCACATGGGCATGCACGTATCTTTGCATTAAAATGAACAGAATACGTCATTCCTTCTGTTTAATCAGTCGAGCCTGCTAAACAATCTTCTGAAGAATTTCAGTTCCTGAATTTTTGCAGTGAAGCAAAGGAGAAAGAAGAATTTATTTTAGAATGATAACATTAGAATGAATCTTTGCTCTTAGCAGGTCTACTTTATGGACACTGAAATTGAGGCCTAGAGAAGTTAACACACTTCTCAAAGTACTCTAGGAATGCAAAAGGTTGGGATTCAGGCTCAGTCAACTTAGCTTCAGATTCTGTGCTCATAATCATATACTTCATTGATAATACTAACATATTAGGCTTTGAAATCTGTAAAGCACCATCTGAAGAGAAGGTCTTTATTAATATGATTATTTTATTTATTTTAATTTTTTTATTTTTTCTTTGGAACCAGGGATTGAACCCAGGGGCACTCGACCACTGAGCCACATCCCCAGCCCTATTTTGTATTTTATTTAGAGACAGGGTCTCACTGAGTTGCGTAGGACCTTGCTAAGTTGCTGAGGCTGGCTTTGAACTCGCGATCCTCCTGACTCAGCCTCCCAAGTTGCTTGGATTACAGGCGTGCGCCACCACGCCTGGCTAATATGATTATTTTAAACAGGAAACAATAAAGCATAAGATGCACTCATCTCACAGGTCCTGCAGGGAGGGAGGATATTAGACCCAGTACACAGATTTGTAGTTAGCTGAACTCCTAAAAATACATAAGTCTTGAGAGTCTAAGGGGAGAGGAAGCAGACTCTGACGGCTGAGAGGAAGTCACTAGGTGGGCAATGGGCAGGGCTCTAGTCCTCAGTTTTCCTGCAGCTACCCGCCATTGTGGTAAGTGCAGGACCTGATCTATAGGTGGACTAGGACCTGAGATCCTGCATTTCTAATGTGCTCCCAGGTATTCTTGATGCTGCTCTTCCATGGACCTCACTTTGAGTAGCAAGGATTCAGAGAGTCTGCTTTAGAAGAAAACAGTCAAAGGAGAAGTACATCGTACCTAGACTTGGAGTCAGACCCCAGAGCCAGTGTCCTGAGCCTATCACTGTTAGCTGCATGTAAGCACGGGTGGGTTTGTCTCTGAGCCTCAGTTTACTCTTCTGTAAACCAGAGGCTGCCCAGAATGGTCTCTAGGATGGCTGAGGTCTCTTCAGGCTGGACTATTCTGTGACTTGGAGCACTGCCTGGGACCAGTGCTCCTGGAGGAAGACAGATGGGTGCAGAGAGCTGCCACGCGCCATGGAGGGAGCCAAGCCTTCAGTGCCCCTGGACGGCAAGGCGGGGCTCAGGTGTCCACCAACACGCTCCTGTGGGGCGTGGCCTCCTTTGGACTGTGCTCCTGAACCACGGGGTCCCACCTGTCCTGTGCCTGTCATGGCACCTGATCTCCTCTTCCTGTGCTTGCAGCCTGTCCTTCTGCTCCCGAGGCTGAGCTCCTCCCAACCCTGGTTCTTGTATGATCCTTCCCCATTGATGGCTTCGGATATGAGAACTGGTCACAACCACAGCACATTTCTATTTTTTAGCAAAGCACATCAGCATCACTCTATGCCGTCACTGCTGATTTAACACAGACTCTGAAGGCAGTGACACTGGTGCAGTGAGAGAGAGAGAGAGAGAGAGAGAGAGAGAGAGAAAAGGGGGGGCTCCCCCTGCCTGAATTGTAGATCTATTATTGCTTTCAGGAGGAGCTCGTTACTTCTGCTGAAATCACACCGCTCTGTACGTAGGCACGTACGTATGTGCAAGTCAAACCTTGACCTTTATTACGAGAGACATTCAGGGTGGGGATGCTGTGGAGAACAAAACCTCCGGCTTCTTCCTTCCCTCAGAACCAGACTCTTCAAAATCTTGTGGTATTTCCCCAAATACCATAATTTCAAGTTGTGACATCTGGTTTCCACTTTGCCTGGCTGGGATTTTTTAAAAAGAGACAATCAAGACTTTTGACATTCCGAGCCCCCACCCTGCATTTGTGGGGGAGTCTCACCGCCTACCCTTCCCTGGCATCACCACATGCTAGATGATTCTAGCATTTTCCTCTGAACAAGGAATCTCCCCTTTGTTTTTCCTTTCCTCCCCCTTCTCCCTTTCCTTTTCCTAGGATGTGATCTTCTTCCAAAGCCTTGGCCTCTCCCAGGAGAGATCCAGCATGGGGGGCTCCCCACTCCTGCTGCCTAAGCCCCTTCACAAACTCTACAAAACAGGCAGACAGCAGCGAGGGTCCACAGGACCAAAGGCCTTGGGGTCTCCAGGCAGCTCCAGGAGGGCAGCTGGGATGCCGGGCACCTCCCTGCATGGCCTCCTCCTCACCCTCTTGGGCCGGGACTTTGAATCAGGCCTCTGGCTGTGGATGCGGACCCAGGGCCCCATGCCTGAGCCAAGCTGTGACAGAGAGTCAGCCAGGGGGGCAGGGAAGTGGACGGTTGGATGGACTGCCCGTTGGCAGGAAGAGGAACGCCATCCAGGGGAGAGGGAGGTGCCCAGCGCCAATGAGCCCAGAAACCCCTGTTCAGGGCCTGGTTCCCATGCCAACAGCATGGGGCAGGACAGTGGTGCCGAGGGCACGGAGTGGGCACAGATGGAGCTGAGCTGGGCTCCCCGCTTGGGCCCAGCGGGGAGTGACTTCCTGAGCGCTGGCTGCCTCGTAGATAAAACAGGGCCATCGACAGCGTCTGCAGGTCATGGAGGGCTGTGGGATGGGCGGAGACGACACAGGGCAAGCGTGCCACGCAATGCCCATGCGAGAGCAGCAGCGTGAACGTCAGCTGGGACTCTGTCCTGCCTGCTCACCGCCCAGGGACCAGCCTCCCAAAGGCACAGGAAGAGCACAGAGGATGCTCTCCTGGCACGGGGCCTGGACGAGAAAGTCCTAAGCCCTTAAGTGGCAGCTGACAGCTCGGGCAAGGGCACGCAGGGGAGAGGACAGCCAAGGCAGAAAGGGGCTCAGCGGCAGGCTGGCCGGATCCTGGACCGAGCTCTGGAGACCCGCTGCTGAAATGGTCAGTGAAGGTCAGCTACATGGAGATGAATCGCGGGGTTTGGGGCGAGTAGAGAGCTACAGATAAGGACTGGGGAACCTGGTCAGAAAATCCCCTTCTGAAAAGAAAAAGCTACCAAAATAGCACCGCAGCACCTGCCCTTTGACCTGCCACGGGGGGCACGGTGTATAACCGCCAGTATGGACAACTAGTGCACAGGACCCAAAGTGACCATGCGGGGCCGGGAAGATTCTGGCAGATCACTCACAGCCAGCACACCAGTCCTTAGGCAGGAAATGAACGAAACCCTCAAATCTTAGGGAAGATTTATGATGAATATGATCAGTCTAAATAATCAACACAAAATGAAACCAATAATGGCTAAAAAAAATCCAAAACCAAAACACTCTACATGGTAGAAAATTAAATCACCAAGAAAACTTGTGTCAGAAATCCTACAGTGATGCAGCCACATCAGTGTTTACAGCAGCTCAGTTCACAATCGCTGAGCTCTGGAGCCAACCTCGGTGCCCTTCTACTGATGAATGGATAAAGACAACGTGGCATATAAACACAATGGAATATTACTCAGCTATAAAGAAGAATGAAATTATAGTATTTGCTGGTAAATAGATGGAACTGGAGACCATTATCATGTAAGTGAAATAAGCCAATCCCTAAAAACCAAAGGCCAAATGTTCTTTCTGATATGCGATGGTGACCCACAACAAGTGGGGATGGAGAGTAGAAGTTTAGTGGGTTAGGCCAAAGAGAATGAAGGGATGGGAAGGGGGGTAGGAAAAGGAAAGACAGTGGAATGAATCTGACATCACTCCCTGTGTACATATACAACCACAGTGAATCCTACCATTGTGTACATCCACAAGACATTAATCTAAAAAATAACTATGAGTGAATGGCAGAAAGATCCATGGAGGGAAGGAAGTAGTAGGGGAAGGGAAGGGGAAGGAGAGGTGCTGGCGTCTGAATTAGAACAGAGAGTCCATGCTTGTATGATCATGTCAAAATGGATTCTCCTACCATGTATAACTGAAAAGAACCAATAAAAAGAAATAATAGTTCTGTAAGAAACTTTATGATGGCCACTTTCGTAATATCAAAAAAACTCGATCAATTAAAAATCTTGGTTACGGATTTTATGCAGAAAAGAAATTACTCCAATAAAAGTAATTTTAGTTAAATAAAAATGGAAATGGAAATAGTTCAGCTGCAGTGGAGAAAATGGGTGAGGGGCTCACACTGCCTTAAGTGTCATTCTGAGAGCACCTTCTCCAACCAAAACTCACCAGTGTCGTTACAATTCCAGTGAAGCAGCTTCTACCCTTAAACAGAGACTGAGGATGTCTTTGGGGAAAAGAACCCAGCAAGTCAAACTGAGGGGCCACCACTCCTGCTGTCACAGCAAACAGCCCAGGGGAAGTCGCTGGCGCCGGTGGCCCACGATCCAGAGCTCCCTGGGATCAGAACTCTCCCCACAGGACGTCCATGTCAAGGGCAGAAGCTGAGCTGTGGGCGTGGGCTGGCTGGCCTAGTCCCAGCAACACTGCCGTGTGGTGACACCCTGATCACATGTGGGGGGTGGGCCATGCAAGGGAGAGGGAGGAGGAGGAGGAAGGCGGGAGGGACAGAGGCAAGAGGAGCAGCTGGGCTCTGTGTGGGACAGTGGCGCCTGTCACATGGGTGAAGGAGCACAGAGAGGGCAGTGACCGCTCAGCCTCTGTCCCAGCACCGTGAGTTCTCACAGGCCCCAGCGGCTCCCCAGGCCTGGGTCTACCCTCCCCTCACAATGGTGGGCCCCTCACATGGCATCTGGGTCACTCTGGCTTGGGGAGCTTCCTGAGCCGACAGCCTTGCTGTGGGAGCCGAAGGGGCTGAGTTCCAGCTGGGCAGCTGTGACCCACTCTGCCAGCTCCCCGTCCTGGCTTCCTCAGGACTGTGGACGGTGGGAGGAGAGACCTGTGGCCGCTGGGAGGTCTGTCCCAGCCTCGCGAGGCTGAACGCCTCAGTCCTGAGATTCTGGGTACAGTGTCTCGCCCATTCCTCTCTGACCCCAGATCCGCTGCTGAGCATCTGGTTGTCCTCAGTGAACTGACAAATGGAGTTTCTGGAACTGAAGTTTCCACGGGGGCCTCCAGCGATCCCAGCAGGGCCTTCCCTAGACCCCCGCTGCCGTTCTTCGATGTCTTTTTAGCGGTAACCTAAGTTCTGGAACATTCCTTCAGAAGAAAGAAGGGCAAGGCCCTTCAGACCCGCACAACAGACCCTGAGAGCCCGGCTCCTGAGGACGGAGGGAGCTGTTGAATCCTTGGCACACTTTCAGTTAACTCCTCAGATGGCTGCTTCCAGGGGCTGTGCCAAGCGCTCAGAAGCAAGAGGTACAACAGATAATCAGAATTAAAAACCCCAATAATAAAAGGTTTCCAAGCCTCATTTTTCACTTTTCCTTCTTTACCAGACAGCAGAAAATGAAGGCATTAAGATTTCATGGGCGCGGTGGCGCACGCCTGTAATCCAAGCAACTCGGGAGGCTGAATCAGGAGGATCAGGAGTTCAAAGCCAGCCTCAGCAACTTAGCAAAGCCCTAAGCAACTCAGTGAGACCCTGTCTCTAAATAAAATACAAAATAGGGCTGGGGATGTGGCTCAGTGGCTGAGTGCCCATGGGTCAATCCCTGGTTCCAAAAAAAAAAAGAAAGACAGAAAGAAAGAAAAAAAAGATTTCATGGGAACAGAATGGTACTTTCCGAAGCCGAGCAGCCCCCAGGGGAGTGCCCGGGAGGGACCAGAGCCCGGTCAAGACCATCAGGAGCCACTGGGGCCAGGGCTCCAGCTCTGCCGCTGACTCCCGTCACACAGCGGGCTGTGTTATGAGCACCAAGTTTGTAGAAGGAGAAGGAAGAACTGGGCGGGAAGAGAGGACTCGAGCACAGGAGCTCCTTCCGCGTGCTGGCGAGAACCGTGTCACAGGCAGACACAGACCTTGAGGGTGGAAAAGGGTGCTGCAGCCTCCTGTCGCATGGCTGGGGGCCAGAAGCCAGGACCACCACCCTGGAGACCGACTCCAAAGGCCCCCTGCCCGCTTCCTCCCCCCTTGTTTTGCAGAGTTATTGAGGTATGATTTCCGTACTGCATCAGTGACCCACTGTAAGTGTACAATTCAAGGAGAGCCACAGTCCAATCTTAGACCATGTCCATCACCCCAGGCTCCCTTACGTCAGGGACGGGCTGCCTGTACTCCTAGCCCCACCCCAGGTGATACTACTGTGCTTTCTAAAGATTTGTCCTTTCTGGACATTGACATAAGTGGAACACACAATGTAGTCTTTGGCCTCTGGCGTACCTGACTCAGCATGCTGATTTTAAGGTTCATTCATGAGCCTTAAAAAAAAAAAAAGTGTATCAATACTTTGCTCCTTTTTTATTGCTCAATAGTATTCCATTGTGTGGATATACCACATGTTCACCATCGATTCATACTTTGATGGACCATTGGCTTGTGTCCAGTTTTTGATCAGTAGATATAAAGCTGATGTGGAGGATATTCATGCACAAGTCTTTGTGAGGACAGACACTTCCATTTTTCTTGGATCCATGTCCAGGAGTGGAGTTGCTAGGTCCTATGCTGAGTGACTTTTTTGAAGGACTTTGAGGAACTATTCTCCAAGGTGGATGTGCCCTTTTACACTCCCACCACTCACGCGCAGGGTTCTGGTGTCTCCAGCTCCTGACCAGCCTTTGTGGTTATCAGTCCTTTAGATCAGAGCATCCTTGGGTGGAAAGTGGGAGGTGGCTTACCTCCCACTGCTTACCACAGCTTACTGCGTTCTGACTTGGCC
>JAJEJO010001090.1:55261-73814 GCA_020662805.1 Glaucomys volans
CTGCAAACCCGGGCCACCCCTCCACCTCCTCAGTGCAAGAGGACAGAAGGAAACTGCGACTGCAACAAAGGATCCCATGTGTTGGTGGCACCCAGGGCGGGCAACCGGTCCCTGAGCCGGCTGACTGGCAGCTGCTCCCTCTGCTCCCTGGGACGGGGAGGAGCAGGCAGTCCGGGCCCTCAGCGCAGCGGCTGGGCGCGCACTGAGCAGAACCACTTGTGGATGGCGGCGTGGACCGCTGCATGGAGGTCCTGGAAGGAAGCTGGCCTGATGTCCCCCTGCCCAGGGATGGGGGGAGCTGGGAAGAACCGGGCAGAGACCTGGAGAGCGGTTCTGGCTCCAGCTCCGCCCCTTGTTCAAGCCCTTCTCTGGGCTTAGTTTCCTGACCTGTCAAATGGATGTAACTACACTGGGTGGATGTGAGAACAATGCGGTGTTGGCTGTGTTGGCCTTGATGGGTGTCAAGACTGATCACAGTGCCTTAAAAGGTGAGACTGCACGTGGTGAACTAGCATCCTCAGCCTGGACCCTGAGACTTAGTGGCAGGAGGGAAACTGTCCTCTCCCTGCCGCTTCTTCCTTCCCCCTTCCTCCCTGCCGCAGGAAACAAGAAGGCTGCCTATCAGCAGACGTCAGCATGTGCTCCCACGATTGACTACTGCTCCCTTCTCAGATGACTGGGATAAAAGATGGGGACAGGTGCTGAGGGAAGGACACAGCTGTGCTTTACCATCTGGGGAATGGTCAGACCAGACTGGACACTTCCCAGCAAGAGCCACACTTCTAGACCTGCTTTCACTGTAGATAAGGGGACCTCACCAGCTTTGGTGGAGGCTGCAAAGGGAGGTTCATGGAACGGGAGGGAAGCGTCTGTGCCCGTGGTTTCTCAGGCCTTGGTTTTGTGTTCTGCAGACAGATCACAGCCCCTCTGCATCCCGGCCAGACTGACCAGCAAAGCCACAGTCACAAGGGTGAACTTTTAAGAGCATTAAATAGGAAGAAAAGGCGCTCTTTCTAAATTAAAAAAATGACTTTGGAAGGTTATTGTGTGAGTGATTGGGACCTGTTTTAATATCTTCAAAATGGAGGGCTGTAGACACTTCAACCCAGGACTTTAATTTCTAAGGAAAAAGAGAGCTACCCGTCTCAGTGCCCATCCCAAGCACCTGGTGTTCTGGTGCCTGAGGAAATGCTGGGTCCCCGGCGGGTGGACAGGGCAGCTGGCCCGGAAATAACCTTTGCTGGATTTTTATTGGGAACTAGCTGAGCCACAATGACTGACAAGGGGAGCAGAAGACAGCAACCTACAACTGCAGATCTGCAGCCACCGGGCTGGCTGGTCACAGAGCAGAACCACCGGGAGTGAGCTCACTGGTGGGACCTGGCCAGCATGGGGCCGGCAGCCCGGTCTCAACGCTCCAAAGCCTCCACCTCCTGCCCCACCTGATGTCCCACCTCCTCCTCAGGTCACGGCTCATGCCTGACCCTTCACGGTCGCGCCTCTGTTGCCCACGCCTGCCCCTCCTGCAGGGTACCTGGGCCCAGCCTGCCCACGGGCGCTGGCACAGCAGGGCCACCACCCAAGCCAAGGGCCTGGGGATTACCTATTTGTCTTTCCAGGTCAGCGGCTTCATCCGGCGTGGCTCGCGGGAGGACTCCGGGGTCGCTGAAGCTGGTACGGAGCAGGGTCCCCATCACGAAGAAGAAGAGGATGCCACCAACCACGGGGATGGCGGGGGTGATCTTCACCGCTAGGTACGGACAGCTGCCAACAGGTGGGGAGGGGAGGGAGAAGAAAGGGAAGCAGGGTTAGATGGCAGCCAGCGGGCTACGTCTCCCAAGGAGCCAGACTTGCTGGGAGGAAGCTAATGGCCTCCATTAGAAACCCACCTGGGCTGGGACTCCGCCGCTCTCTGTGGACCCAAACCTTCCTTCCCCAGCCCACAGCCCACCCTCCGCTCCCCCAGAAGAGCTGCTGCAGGGTGCAACGGCCCGCCTGCCGCCCAGCCGCAGAGGTGCAGAGCTGTGGAGATGCATGCATGCCCCCTGCACCCAGATCACAGCTGTCACTCAGGGTTCCCCACTACTCCCTGGAATGACATAATAGGGACATCAGTTCAGAACCATCTGCAACCGAACCGGCCTTTCCTGCCGGAGTCCAACAACACAGGCACTTTCTGCCAGCACGAAGCCTTGAGGACTGAGTTCATTTGCAAAAAGCAAGAAACCACTTTTCAATATTTTGGAAGTAATCTCTCCACAAGAGGGTGAGGAGCTGGGGACAGGAGCCTGAGGGAGTCTCTGAAGAGGCTTGAAGGGATTTCAGTGGCTGAACTACACTAATTCCAGAAGGCATTTGAGCTACCAATTGATGAACAATTCTTTTCATTGTTTTCGTGTTTGTGGTTTTTTTTTTTGGTACCAGGGACTGAACTCAGGGACACTCAACCAGAGTCACATCCCCAGTCCTTTTTATAATTTTATTTTGAGACAGGGTCTAGCTAAGTTTCTTAGGGCTTCATTAAATTGCTGAGGCTGGCCTTGATCCTCCTGCTTCAGACTCCGGAGCCACTGGGGTTACAGGCACGTACCACTGCGCCTGGCTGTTGGGTTATTTTTAAGAGACAGGGTCTTGCTCTGTTGTCAAGGCTGTTTTCCAGGTTCTGGACTCAAGTCATCCTCCTGCCCCAGCCTCCCCAGCAGCTGGGACTACAGGTCTACAGGGGTACACTCCCAGCTCTGAATGCTGTGGTGCGCTGGGAGATAGATGTGCCTCTGGACAGACTAAAGCCTGTGCCAGGCCAGCCTGGGCACTGGCACTGGCACTGGCCTCAGAGCGAGGTGTTTGGGAGCTGGGCAGCTCTAAGCACCAGGCCCTGCTCACGGTCATGGCTCCTGCACTTCATGGAGATGGTGGGAGGCAGACCTGAGAGTCAGCTTGACGCCTGGAGCCAAGGGAAGGGAGGTCCCTGCCATGTGCATGGTCAGTCTCTTGTCACCACGTTAAGTCATGACATAGGTACATAGAAACAGGACACAGCCTCGTCCCAGGCCCTTGCAGCTGCTCGAGACAGCCAAGAGCAGGAGGTGCAGGACCTCAGTGCCCTGCTCAGGACTCAGAGGTGGGCAGGGCTAGGTCCTAGCAGCTGTGGGACCAGCACCCACACATGTTCCAGCGAGATAGCAAGGGATACTGGCACCATCAGGGCCCGAGGACCACAAGCCGGAACCCCCTTTTCTGAGATCACAACAGAAAAGCTGGCCCACCAGCCTTGGGGACATAAGTGAGGCTAATTGGACAGTGACTTAATGGAGGCCAAAGGTCTTTCTGTATCCTCTGCCCTACAGAAGTTTGGTGATGTCCCCATGACCTTAAGAAGATGGAGAGAGACCCCAAATGTGATTAGGTGGACTGCCATCTCCAGGAGGACCACCCAAACAGAGACACGAACTATAACACCTCCATCCTCTCTGTCCCTGCTCCCACACCAACCCCCCTGCAGACACAGAACAAAGCAAAACCACAGCAGGAATCAACATGGTGAACGGCCAGGTGGGGGGTCTCTCACAGGACTCATGGGAAGCCCGAACAAAGGAAGAGCGGTCATTCTATCAAGGCAACCTACCAAACTCCCAACCCTGACCTTTCTACACTCTCACAGAGCCTCATGGGAAAGAGAACCCACAAAGGAGAGTGAGAAGACATGAAGGGCAATAGGACAAGGGATAAAGAAAGTCCGGCCTAAAGAACTCCTGCTGGAACCAACATTGTCAGATGGCCATGACACCAAAGTGCTATACAGACTGAATGCAATTCCTATAAAAATCCCAATGACGTTCTTCATAGAAATAGAGAAAGCAATCACGAAATTCATTTGGAAAAATTAGAGGCCCAGAATAGTCAAAGCAATCCTTAGCAAGAGGAGTGAAGCAGGAGGCATCACAATACCAGACCTTAAACTATACTACAAAACAATAGTAATGAAAACAGCATGGTATTGGCACCAAAATAGACACATAGACCAATGGTACAGAGTAGAAGGCACAGAGACAAACCCACATAAATATGGATATCTCAAACTAGACAAAGACGCCAAAAGCATTCATTGGAGAAAAGAGCCTCTTCAACACATGTGCTGGGAAAACTGGAAATCCATATATAACAAAATGAAATTAAACCCCTATTTCTTACCCTGCACAAAACTCAACTCAAAGTGGATCAAAGACTTAAGCACTAGAACAGAGACCCTTCAACTACTAGAAGAAAAAGTATCTTCACCTTGTCGGCCTAGGACCTGATTTCCTTAACAAGAAAACCAAGAATCAATAAATGGGATGGTATCAAACTAAAAGCTTCTTCACAGGAAAGGAAACAAGAACATGAATAGGGAGCCTACAGAATGGGCCACCAGCACCTCAGAGAGAGCGTTAATCTCCAGGATGTATAAAGAACTCAAAAAACTTAACACCAGTAAAACAAATAACCCAGTCAGTAAATGGGCTAAGTGAAAACTGAACAGACACTTCACGGAAGAAGAAATACAATTGATCAACAAATATGTGAAAAAAATGTTCAACATCTCTAGCAATTAGAGAAATGCAAATCAAAAGTACACTGAGATTCCATCTCACCCCAGTCAGAATGGCAGTCATCAAGAAGAATACAAGCAACAACAAATGTTGGTGAGGATGTGGGGGAAAAGGTACACTCATACTGCTGATGGGAATGCAAATGGTGCCGTTATTATGGGCAGCAATGTGGAAATTCCTTAGGAAACTTGGAATGGACCCACCATTAACCCAGAAGTCCCACTCCTCGGTTTATACCCAATGGACTTAATATCAGCACACTACAGTGATGCAGCCACATCAATGCTTATGCCAGGCTCAATTCACAAAAGCCAAACTCTGGAACCAACCTCAGTGCCCTTCAACAGATGAATGGATAAAGAAAATGTGGTACATATACACAATGGAGTATTACTCAACATTAAAGAAGAATGAAATCATGACATTTGCAAGTACATAGATGGAACTGGATAATATCATGCAATGAGACAATCCCCCAAAAACAAAGGCTGAATGTTCTCTCTGATATGCAGATGCTAATTCACAATAAGTCGGGGGCAGTTAGGAAAGAATAGAGGTACTTTGCATTAGGCAGAGGGGAATGAAGGGTGGGGAGGAGGTCTGGGGGTAGGAAGGAGAGTAGAATGAATCTGACATTATTACCCTATGTGCATATATGATTTCACGACTGTACATCACGTACAACCAGAAGAATGAGAATTTATGCTCCATTTATGTGTGATGTGTCAAAATGCATTCTATTGTCATGTGTCACTAATTGGAACAAAAAAGAACTCCCTGCTGTCCTGCAAATGCATCCCCCATACTTCACATGTTGGAAACATAATCCCTAAAGCAGCAGTGTTAAGAGGTAGGTCTTTAAGGTCACCAGGGCTCAGCTCTTCCCAGTGGATGCACGTCGCCATCATAGGAGGGGGCTCTGTGCTGCAAAAGTGGGTTTGCTATAAAATCTTGTTCAGTTCTCTCTCTCTCTCTCTCTCTCTCTCTCTCTCTCTCTCTCTCTCTCCCTCCCTCTCCCTCTCTCTCTCTCTCCCCCTCTTATCTTCTGCACAGGATGACCCAGCACCCAGGCCCTTGACAGATGTGGGCCCTTGACCTTGGACTTCCCAACTTCAATAACTCTCAGAAATAAATTTTTGCTCTTTTAGTTACCCAGCCTCAGGCATTTTGTTATAGCAGCACAAAATGAACTCCCTCTGCAAAAGTGTTCCCTCATGTTAGGAAAAGTCTCTTTAATCCAGCTGATACTGCTGTGTGTAAAAGGGAATCACTGTTTTCCTTGTTTCCAGGTAAATACTGACATAATTAATTCTCTTTAACAGGCTTCTGTCTTTTCTAAAACATTTGATTTTATGCTTTTAAGTACTGAAAAGCTTCAAGTGAAACATTGAAGAAAATGGGGACACCATAATCAGGCCAATAGCACTTAGTTTGTACTCAGGGACCTGTAGAGGAAATCTTCCTACAACATCTTTGGGATTTTAAAAGATGGCGCCATGCCTTGGTGTGAGCCTGGGCTCCAGGGTCTGATGCAGAACTTGCAATTCAATTTGAGACATGTAGAGAATAGACAATCTCTTAGGAAATGACCATTTTCCTTTTAGAGATTCAGTATGAAGTGACAATCCAATCTACTTAATGGTGTGTTGAACTCAGAATCCCAAACGCTGGTAAGGGCTACAACTCTATCATAGTGCACAGGGCAACAGGCTGTCGTGACCTGCCTCTTCGGGGCGTGTCCAGTGTGCCAATGGGGCACATTCAATGAAGGGCTGGTGACATGAGTCACCTGCTGCCAGTCCACCATCTCAACCGCTGAGGGAGACATCAGCCTGGGTTAATCTGAAGGGACTCAGACTCCAGGGGCTCAGTAAAGGACCTGCATTGTGACACCCGGGGTGACATTAGTTTTGTTGCTCACATTGTATTAAGTCTTGAAAAGTGTGCTGGTGTATCACTATCAGAAATAAACGTCCCATGTCAAATCTGGTCAGCGCAGTGGCCAGTGTCAAGGTCGCTGGCATCAGTAATGGGAGCCATAGTTCTGTGAGGCCGCTCTTCCGAGGCCACGCACACTGAAGAATTCAGGAACACAGCACCGTGAGAAAAGGGCAGGCCAGAGAGAAAACGGGGTAAACACTCACAGGAGGTGCTGCGTAGAGGGCACATGCGTGTTCTTTGTACTATTGTGATGTTTGCAACTCTTCTACAAATTTGAAATCATTTCCAAATAAAAATTAAAAGAAAAAAGGAGAAAGAAACACAAACCATATTGAAAGCATGAAATTAACCTTGGTACTAAACAACACACTTTAAGTTACGTGCATTAGCCCGTGTGTAACATATATACATACACACGTAAGGGCAGGTATTTTGCTTTAGATATGAGACATTGTCCCCCAAGAGCTCCTGTGAGTGCAGGACTATCCGGAGGTGAACGGGTTGGACTGGGTGGCTGTACCCTGATCAGTCCCTCCCAGTTTGAATGGACTGACTGGGAGGCACCTGCAGGTGGGTGGGACATGGCTGGAAGAGGGGGGTCAGGAGGAGGTGCCTGGAAGGCTTCATCCCCTGGGCCCCTTCCCCACACTCTGCTTCCCCACCCCACCCTGAGCCAGCAGCCTTCCTGCCCCGGGCCTTCCCCCAACATGTGCTGCCTCATCTCAGGTCCAGAGCAATGAGTCGGCCACCCATGAACAGGGACCTCTGAAACCATGAGCCCAAACCAACTTTTCTCCTCTAAGTTGTTCTTGTCAGGTATTTTGGTCACAGTGAAGAAAAACTGACTAACACAGGAGGAAATTTTTTTTTTTTTTTACAAAATGGCCAAGGAAATGATTTGTGTAAAAGAGAATTTTCCAGAAAAATTCACAATTGGACATAATTTGAATAATGGCAGAGAATAAAAGAGGCCCGTGTCTTTTCTCTTTCTCATTATTAACGAATTTGAGTGAGTCAACAGCGGCAGCCGTAAGCCTTCCCTGCACAGCTGGAGAGGTGAGCGGGCCAGCCTGTGGGCAGGATGTGCCCCCCAGAGTCTGGAGCTGCGACCTCTCTTCTCCATTTTGCACCTCCAAGGGCAGACACTTGGGAGGTCACAACCCTCTCGTGAAGGTGGCTTGAAGATCTCAGATTTTGGCATGTTTGTTTTTCCCTTTTGGAATCTGAAATGTCCCTTGGCTGACCTCAAAGTGTGCCTATGCCAAGTCACAGATGTGGCCTCCGCAGAGCCAGCCTGGACCTGTTCCTTCCTATCCTGGGAAGCCGTCTTCAACAGCTACCCGCTAATGGCCATGATGACGCTCCAGAGGCCTTTCATGGCCTCCCCTGGAGAAGGTCTGACACTCAGCAATTAGAGAGCAATGGCTTTAACTAAGTTTTCTGTCCCCTGGCACACTGTCACCCCAGAGACAATGCACTGTGGTTGAAGCTACTTGTCCCTGAGCACGCATTCATTTACTCAGTCCTGTTCCTGGAGAGCAGGGAGAGGAAGAGCAGCGGTGACCTGCCAGGGGTTCTCTGTGTGGCTGGCTGGTGACAGGGAGGAAGAGTGGCATGGACAGACTTCTCTGCTGCCTGGTCAGCCAGCTCCTGCTCCCTCCTCTGTGCGAAGGCTCAGTGGGTCTCACCACTCCTCTGATCACAACCAGGAGGTCCAGGAGGTCCTCAGCCCCTCCAGCAGCAGACATCCATAAAGTGCAATCATAATGAAAACCTCTAACTGGACTTTCAGTTGAGCCCCTCCATTCCCCAGCTGGCCAGCGGCAGCTCCTGGCCCCTGAAGAAGCAGCAGATGGCCTGGTCGGGGAGGCAGGGAAGTCCCCACCCAAACAGTTCTGTCACAAGGTGACTTTGCTGAATTTCCATAACACGCATCTGTGAGTTTTCCAGAAGCCTTGCCCGCCGGGGCCTGAGTTCACCCCCGTCTGTGCCTGGCTCCCTCCTCTGCCTGGGCAGCCTTGCGCCTTACTGGGCCTTCCACGCCTGTCCCCCCTCCACCTCTCCCCCCGTCTTCTGTCACCTAGGATGGCTGAACAGCCTCCCCATCCCTTGGCCTGCCTCTTCAATCTGCTGTCACACCAAAGGCAGGTCAAACTGTGCGTCTCTGCCCAGAACCTTCAACGGTGCCTCCTGTTCCCCCAAATGAAGTTCAGCTTCCTCAGGTGGTGCGCACACTCAGCCTGCTCCGTCTCCCTTCTCCTCCTCGCCCTCTCCTGCTCCCCCTTCCACACACACAGCAGCGGCCACATGAACCTCCGAGCTCTCAGTGCACCTGGCATACGCTCTGGCCCTGCCTCCCCAGCTCCTGTGTCCCCCTGCCCTCACCCCCAGCGTTCAGGCTGAGCCCAGCATCGCCTCCTGTGGAGATGAGCAGACAGACTCCTGCTTGTGTCTCCCACAAGCAGGAGTGAGCACTTCCCTCTGAACGCCCACGACATGCACTGTCTCCTCCCCGTTGGCCTTGGGTACTTGTGGCTCTCTGTGGACCCGCTGCATGGACCTCCTTGGGTTGAGAGTCCCTGGGATGAGACTGCACTCCATTCCTCCCTCGTTCTCCACAGCACCCAGCATGGGGCCTCACACATGGGAGAAGGCACGTCATGATCAACAAGCATTTGTCGAGTAACTGAATAGAATCCATTTAATGAATTTTACTGTGACTCAGAAAATAAGAGGAAGGTTGGCCATTTGCTTGACATCACCAGTGCCCTGTGCCTAGAACCTCTCTACTCCAGGGCCGGCGGGGGCTGTGACTTCCTTCACCTGGATGCTGGGCAGGGGCCCTTCCACGGAGTGTCCTCAGCTGAGGCTTGGAGAGAGATTCCTGGGCTGGGGTCTGAGTGCCCCAGGGAACGCTGTGTCAGCATCACGAGACCCTCCACATCCCGAAGTGCTGGCAGATGAAGCACCTTATGTGGGTACAACTGTGTGCAGCCCTAGGTGCTCGGTGACAGTTCCCTTCTTCTATCAGCCTCTGTGTGACAAAGGACAGGCTCAGCTCCTTGGAGATCCTCACAGTCTCTTCATAACAGCAGCTGCTTCGCGCTCCTGAACACTCGGTGCTGCAGGGTCACCTTCCAGCTGCTGCTCAGAAGAGGCAGAGCATCTGCAGCCCTTCTAGAAACAGGCGGATCCTGCCCACGACCACGACCACGACTGCAAAGGCAGCTGTCCGGGAGGAGGCCACCGAAGGGACGCCCGGCCAGCCCTCAGCAGCCAGTGGGGCTCAGCGCTGCAGCCCTGGGAGCAGCAGGAGAATTCTCAGCCCCAGCTGGGCCCTGGGACAGGCTCCTTGGCGTGTCTGGGCAGAGGGGGCGGGAGCTGCGACTCAGCCATCTGCGAGGAGGAAGAGTCCTCCCCAGGCCTGGATTGCACTAGAGGAAGACGCAGCTGCCCGAGACACAAGCACCACACGGAGGCCTATTTCTGTCTCAAGATCTGTGACCTACATAGGACTCGGGGCCGCGGTGCAGGCCTCGGGCTCCTCCTCTTCATACAGCCCAACGGGAAACTGACCGGAGGGAGAAGAGAAGACTCGGAAAGCCTGGGATTTCAGAGCATGAAGGCAATCAGCTCGTTTAGCACCAGAACAAGGAACGCTGGGCCTGAGGCACCCTACAGAGCCACCTGCCGTCCCACCCCAGAGCGCAGCCCTGTGACTTTGGATATCGGGGTCAAACACCCGTGTGCAGGCCGGCGGCTCGCACATCGCAGGGCAGGAGGCCAGGGCCAGGTAATAACTGGCAGCATTGCAAGAGACGGCAGGGAAGTTTTTTGAAATCCAACAGCAAACTTCTCAAATCTCTAGGAAAAATAATTTTTTGTGTTTTGATGTTTGTACACAAAAAGTGGAACTGTTCTCTGGGTCCAGGGCTGAGAGCACACAGTCAGAGCATTTGCAGCTTAAACACAGAGACAGATGTGAAATTATTTTACCCTCAGGTACCGACTCCCAGAATGAGCGCCATCATTATTACTCATTCGTACTTAGAGACCAGGTCACGGGCAGAGTCATGCATATGGCTGATTCCTTGGACAGAAACCCTGAGACGAAATTAATTCCTTAAACAATCAAGAAAGCTGGATTCCATTACTGAGCAGCTAGATCCCTGTTTCTCCACAGTCTTTAGGGGAAGATTAAGATTGCTTAAAAACAAAACACAACACAACAATATTAACAAGATGTAGAAGAGACACTGGCCTTTGGAGCAAGTTTTCCAAATCTAAACAATCTGTCATCTTTTAATGTTTCTTTCTGTCTGCAGATGGGTGTGCATATAAAAAAACTGCTGTTAATAGGAGTCACGACTCCTCATTAAGGACAAACAGCCAGCATTTGGCATTCTTGCTTTGTCCTGTGCATGGGTGCACAGATGTCACCGTTGTTTAGATGTAGAACTGAGACACCACGTATCACCACGCAGGAAGCGGAAGTGGCCATGCTTTGCCGATGCTGCATATTAAGTGCTTCCTATGTTTCAGAAATCACGAAGCAAGCTATTATTTTAAATTTCAGATTCTTGATCACAATGCATTTCAGAAATAAGTAGCTATGGCAAATGATCATAAAACACAATGATCTGAGCCAATGACTCACATGTCTGAAGTACAGCAGAGCGGCCCTGTGATAAATAGAGGTTGCAAGGATTGTAATAAAAATGATCTTTTTTCCTTGTCAGATGAGTCATTGTAAAACAAATGCATTTTTCACTTACAGGCAGGGACATAAGCACCATTCATTTTGTGGTTTCTTGGTTAATCCCATACTTAGAACTATATCTACATTCCAAGGCAAAGATAAGCACATTACTAGGAGACAGAGGAAAAAGTGGATTCTGAAATATATCCATTCCACTCGATAATGGGAAGAAACAAACATCCACCAAGGCTCCCAGGGCGCGGTACCCTACAGGACACACCACAGCTTCCCAGCGTTGGGAAAGCCCCTCCTCACTAACTGTGTTGACCACCCAGAGGCACCTAAGGAGGGACAGGGGAGTCCGGAGGAAAACTACCAAGACAGAGCCCTGGAAGGAGGAGCTCAGAGTAGATGGATCCTGAGCCCTCAGAGCTCACCAACCTCACTGTACCCAGGCTCCGTCTGCCTTTCTTGGGTGAGAACTGTCACTTTGGGGCATACTAAGACAGGAGGGAGGTGAGGGTCACCCTACAGAGAAGAGGAGAGCCACCAAGGAATCTGGTTTCTCCTGCAGATGCGGAGTGCAGGAGGAGGGACTCAACACAGTCTCCTTCTGCCTGTGGAGCTCCTGGGAGGAGAGGGCTCTAGGCCTCCAGTGTTCAGTGGGTGGAGGCAGGAAGGTCAGGGGTCCTCCAGTTGGGCGGTCGCACACCTTCCAAATGTGCAGGACAGAAACGATGTCATTATTCTTAACTAGGGGCTTCCAAGGCCACCCAGATGGATCTACTTATAGAATCAGAACCTGGGCCTCTATAGCTTAAGAACAGGCTTCAAATCATAGTGTGTAGACAGCCCAACTTCTCCATCTGCTATTGAGAACGGGAAAGGGTTTGTTAGGGAAAATTGTGGTGTTTCGACATTTTTGCCAAGTGATTTTGAGTTACATTTAAAATTCCAGGAAGCCAGGGACTTCTGGGTAGGGCGCAAATCACAGGAAGGAAAGTCGACACTTTCTGCCCCAAACTGGCTCTCCCTGCTAGGCAGAGCTCCACCACTGAGCTACAACCACAGCCCAACTCCATCCACCACCTTGCTCCCAGTGCCTCGTGGAAGCTTAAGGAATCGGCAGCCTAGGACAGGCCCTCCTGATGGTCCTCCTGGGGCAGGGTGGCAGCGTGTGGCAGAGGCCTCATGCAGAGTGGCAGGGGTGTACACTGGGGATCTGCTCTGGCCCTAATGTGATTCTAAGCTTTGGTTGCTTCTGACTGTGCGACATTTGAAAGGGTGTCCATTCTGCTTCCGTTGTGGCAATTCTGTAAAGTCTTACCAGACTGGGGCCCAGTGGTTGCACATCTGCAATCCAAGAAACCTAGGAGGCTGAGGCAGGAGATGGCAATTTGGAGGCTGGCCGTGGTAACATAGCCCCTAACTCAAAATGTAAAATTCAAATTAGAAAAAAAGGGCTGGAGATGTACCTTAATCGTAAAGCACTCTGGGTTCAACACTTAGTTCTAAGAAAAAAAAGTCTTGGCAGGACTTTAGCTCTCTTCAAAATTCTATATTTCATCAAATATAAGGTACCCAAGTTTTAAGATGTATCATTCAGGGAAAAAAAAATGTGTTAATAAGATAATATTCTATAATCACTTGTAAACTTTACACTTCTGGAAAGAGCTATTCTAGGCTTCTTTAGACATCAGTTTAAAAATTATGTCACTACTGTGCATAGCTACAAAGGAGTGAGTGCAGTCACACGGTGCGGCAGCCCGAGGCCATCCTCACGCTCGGAGCCTGGCCCCTGACTCCCTCCCTGCCCACCTTGGAGGTGCAGTGTCAAGGTCATCCACCAGGCACTCCCACTCCCCACACCGGCCACAGCCACAGCAGCCAAGTCCTCCCCCTGTTCTGCTCCTGCCCCGTAATCTATTCCCTGCACAAAGCGGGAGCCCTGCTCTCAGAACCCAGGTGCTCAGGGCTCAAGCCCAAGGGCTCTTGGGGGCCATGAAGTCGCCCAGCTCCTGCTCCCTCTTTGCTTTGGCCTCATCTTCTCCTCTGCTCTCTTGCCATTCACCCCTCCACACCATCCCCTGTGATCCTCCAGGGCATCAGCCTTTGCAGAGGCTGCCCTTTCCTCCAAGCCCTGGCTCCAATTTCACTTTGCAGTGGAACCTTCTCTAATCATGCTACAAAACTGCACAAGGGCCAAATCACAGCCCTCCTGTGACCAGCATGGTCCTAAGACCAGCATCCTCTCTCCCTGCCTCCTTCTAGTCTTTCTTTTCCTCTTAGCACCCATCCCTCCTGGTGCCCACCCCTCCTGGTGCCCATCCCTCATGGCGCCCACCCCTCCTGGTGCCCACCCCTCATGGCACCCATCCCTCATGATGCCCACCCCTCCTGGTGCCCACCCCTCATGGCACCCATCCCTCATGGCACCCATCTCTCATGGCACCCATCTCTTATGGCACCCATCCCTCAGGGCACCCACCCCTCCTGGTGCTCACCCCTCCTGGTGCCCACCCCTCCTGGCACCCACCCCTCTAGCCCCACCTGAACTGACTCGTGTATTTTCTGATCCCATCAGAGAGGAGCTCAGTACAATGAGTTTTGTCTGCTTGGGTCACAGATGTAACCCCAATGTCTAGAATCTGGCCCAGCACATAGTGGGCTTTCAGTATAAATATTTGTTAATAAAATGAAAAGTATCTTTAAAAACATGGGATCCAAAGTAGGGTCGAGATGGTCCAACCTGTGTTTCAGACACGTTTGTGTTCAGAACTGGAAGAGCGTGCCCGAAGCATTCCCTTGCTTAAAGGTAGAAGGGGATTCTATGCACATGTGCTTTTGAGTGGCTTCCAAATTTTCTAATTAAAGCACAGCTTATTTTTGCAGTGGAAAAATATATTATTAAAAATAAGTTGCATAAATACTTGTTGAATTAGAAAAAGGAAATTGCCAAAATATTAAAGTTGACCTGTGCTTTAAGAAACTCAAGTATCCATAAAGAAGATGCATGTTCTCTGTTGGACGAAGCCCTGGGTTTTTGCAGGTAGCCTTACACTACCCTGGTGAGAAGGCTGGGCTTCAGGGTGTGGAGGATCGTCTCTTCAAGCATGTGACACCCAGGTCCCCTCCCAACTCAACTCCAGGCCATATGCACTTTCTTATGGGATGTAACTATGAAAAGTTCTTCTTTTACCATCTTGGTGGATTTCTGTATTAAACTGGACATTTATATATTGAAGGCAGGGGCAACCACACCTAGACATACCTACTTCACAGGAAACAAAAGAGGAAAGGAAAGAAAGAGAGAGAGAGAGAGAGAGAGAGAGAGAAGGAAGAAGACAGCAGAGGAGGCTACCCACTCTGGGCCCAGGCTCCCTCACTTCCCACCAAGACCCTGGAGACCCAAAGTCTCCCATTCAAGGTAGATCCCTTTTTGTTTCCTTGGGTTGGGGCTGGGTCCAGCGATGGCAGCCTGGGAAGGAAGCCCCCAGGAATAGAAGGATTAAAAACTACACAAATTAAATCTCCCCAACTGGCATCATCCCAAAGTTGAACCCAAAGTTGAATGCATCCCTGAATATCCCACTGGGAGCATTGCTGGGAATGAATTGTTCAACAGAGACACTCTCAATTCCATACAAGTTAGTTTTATCATTCTATGTTCAAAATCCCTTTGGGGCTGGGTGCAGTGGTGCACGCCTATAATCCCAGCACCTCAGGAGGCTGAGACAGGAGGATCATGAGTTCAAAGCCAGCCTCAGCAACTTAGCAAGGGCCTGAACAACTCAGCGAGATCCTGTCTCTAACGAATTATTTTTAAGAAGTGCTGGGGGTGTGGCTTGGTGGACAAGCCTCCTGGTGTCAATCCCTGGTACAAAAAAACGAAACAAAACAAAACAAAATAAAACCCTTCAAGGAAGGACAATGTCGCTACCTTGTTGTGGACTTCATAAGAACATCACTGAGCCCCTCCTGTCCCCAGGCACCACTGGAGGATGTCGGGGATGTGGCCCAGGGACCCCTGGTGCTGCTGGTGTCACCTAGCACATAACTTGCATGCATGGCCTGTTCCCTCTTGCCTCACAGCCACGGGCCTTCCTGGGGCTTCAGCTTACAGCAGCCCATCCCAGGGCTTCGGGCCCCGGGCGTTTCACAGTGAACACAGCTTAATGCACCTGAGGAGTGCAGCACCTGACCCCAAGGCACCTGCCCTACAGAACAAGGCTCTGCTCAAAACCCTTTTCTCCCAACATCCAGAAGCTCTCAGAAAAGCGCTCTCAGATGTTACTGAGAAACAGTAACTCAAGGCAGAGGCGTGCATGGGTTTGGGAAAGTTTCTCCAGAGATGGAAAGCAGGAGCTGTGGATGTGAGCTACTGATAGCCTTCACTCCTTCATTCACTCCTTTCACACACATTTACTGAGCACATAGTACACTCCAAGACGCCAGGGCAAAGGCAAGATCAGGAATGAGCCTCGCTCTCAGGGGTTCACACTCTAGGATGGACAGATCCAAGGTCAGTTAACTACAAGCAGAACAGCAAGCCTGGAGGCAGATACAAAGCGTGCACTCAGGGGAGAGCGCAGCGCACCAGCTCAGGGAAGGAGGCTCCCTGGAAGGGCTGTTCAGGGGTTGGCAGGAGTGAGGCCAGCCAAGAGAGGAGCCACAGACCCAGGGCTGTGGCTGTCAGTTCCAGGCCTTTGGTGGCCGACTGGCAGTGGCTGGTGCAGGCACAGTGCCGCGGGTCCCCCTGGAACAGCAAGTCCAGGAGCAGGACCAGGTGGTCCCTGCTGTGCCTGGCACTCAGTATGCTCGCACACGCTGGCTGAGCCGAACTTAGTGGCATCAGCAGAGCCGACCTGAGCATGAGTCTCCGCTGTGTGTGGTGAGTGGCAAGGCGGTTCCCACAAAGGTGGTCATGTGGCTGACAAGAGAGGAAAGCTGAGTGCAGACCCAGGGGACCCTCGCCTCGGTGTGTCCTGGCTTCCTGCCATGGCTCTCTCCCCTTCCAAACCAAAGGCTGGGTTTAGCCCCCACACCTGGGCAGAAAGGGCCACCTCGCTCCTTTTGCAAAGGAAGGAGAATGACCAAGTGAGTCATTTTCCTTTCTTGATGAGGAACTGAAGATTCGGTCTGTGACACACCAACCTCTCAGCTGTAGTCCATCGAAACAGCTAGAAACAGCCCATCCTCCCAGGAGATGCGCGTGAGTCAGAGGGCGCTGCCGCTTCACCCACAGACTCAGAGCAATGCAGCGTTCAATAGCGGAGACGTTGCAATTTGAAAATCATATACATAACATTCATGCAAAATGGGACTACGGTGATTTTGACTGGGGCAGGGTAGGAGGGCTCCACAGGTCTTTAAAGGAAAAAAAAATGTTCCATTTCCCAAAAGGAGAGAAATAAAAACAAAATAAGGCCAACAGATTAACAAGCCCACGAGCCCTTTGACATGAAGCTGGATACTATCAGGTGCGGGCAGCCTTAGGGCACACAGAGGGGAGAGAAACGGATCAAATGCAATGCTTTCGGAGCATTTGGGTTTGGAGTTGCTGCTGGGGGCCGCTGATTCCTTGTTCCCTTCCCCAGAGGGGCAGCACTTAGCAGCCGTCAGCACGGTTCCCGAGCTCTTGCCTGTGTATCCTGGGAAAAACGCCTTTGCATTCAAACATGGTGAAGGCATGGAATTATCCAGCCCAATTAGAAGACAAGGTCAGAACAAACAGACCCAGAGGGAAGGTCTCCCCGCCAAACACACAGCTGTGCTCGCACACGTGGTTTTCAGAGCAACAGGCCACCACACAGGGAGACTGATTGAGTGCTTGTATTTCAAGTGGTTTCACATATTTTGTTTCATGTAATCTCTTCAAAAAGTCTGTCATTGGTATTGAGACCATTTTACAGAGGAGGAAACTATCTCAATTGAGAGGCACTTTAGCTAGTAAATTTCAGGACCAGAATGCCAATCAAATGTAACCATCTTCAAAGCCCGAACCCCATAGCACATTCTCTCCATTAAACCACGTGGGCCTACACTTCTGATATGCACCCTACACAGGTGAATTTGTTTCCTAAGAATATAGTAACAATTGTACCTGTTTTCACCTTTTCATGATCTCAACTGCAATCATTAAATGTAACTAAGAATACCTTGAAATCCTGAAGCTTGACTCAGCTTGAAGGTGCCTGCCTGGACTGGGGAGAGGGCCAGCTCAGGAGTCACAGGTGACATGCTTCCCAATGATGGATTGCTAGCAGAAGGACAGGAAAAGGAAACTCACACGGCCTTGCCAAAGAGAGCTAGGCGCAGAGCCCCTGACTGCTGGCCAGGGCCATCTGGAGCCCAGAGCATGGGGTGGAGTGTGGTAGATGGGCTTTGTCCTAGGGGAGCCTTGGGGCTGCCACAGCCTCTAAGCGTGGGGTGCAAGGGAGGGCTCCAGATCACATTTTGGCTTCCACACCTCCAGGGACACCCAGGATGTGAAACCACTCACGTCCCCTGGGCTGCAGAGGCTTGGGCTAGCGAGGGAGTAACACCTTCCTGCAAAGGTCGAGAGCGTTTCTCCTGGGTCCTTTCCCATTCCCTGGAGGAAAAACAACCTCCCTGATGTCTATGTCACACAGCTTGGATCCCCAGAGTCCCTGTCCACCACAGTTGACAACAGCAATAAAGATGGTGCCTAGTATTTAAAAATACATTTATGCTAAAAGATGACAGTTCTAGTTAGTTTTGTTTAGATATTGGGGAGACTCTGGCCAGTATAATGCTAAAGCAAAAACTTCCACTGATAGAAAAAAAAAAAAAGATGCTTGCTAAAATTCCCAGGTTCCACCCAAGGAGAAACCGCTCCCTGTGAGAAGAGGGCAGGGTGAGAAAGCCCAGGGGCCCCCACTTCTGAGAGGCCAGAGAGCCTCAAGAAGACAGGCAGGAGGTGCTGGATAAAGCTCAGAAGGCTGAGCATTTTCGATAGATTCCAGCAAGTTCCATAGCGTGCTCTTTCTGAAATTCTTTGAACTCATGGGGGAAAAGCAAAAAAATGCCACAGGGTGACAAGTGACTACCTTAACCGCCACGGCCCCAGTCTTCATCTATTGCTCTTTCCCAAGTATATTTGCCTGGGCTAAATGTTTTTGAGCATTTCTTGAGTTTTCTTGTAAGCCAAATGCTTTTGAGAGAAAACCTTTCCGGTTCATTTTGAAATAGAACAGAAAGAATCCTGAGGACCATCCAGTGGCAAACCAGACTATTAGTTAATTTTTAAAAAGAAGGGGCCAGAGGGCAAAATAATAAACATTAGTTTCGAGGAACCTATGGG